>CAIGQQ010040079.1:2651136-2663274 GCA_903798035.1 Danio albolineatus | reverse complement strand
AAGCGGTAGCTGTTGATATTCGGCATGGGCTGGTATAAGATTCTGACGGTATGATAACCTTGGATAAACGTAGCACGGTTTTACAGTATTGTGATTACTGCTCTAAAATATATTACTTTTAAATGTCTGGGTGAAAAACTAACATTTTCCCCTATGAACACAATATATTTTATTTGAAAAACATTTTAATATTTTGGAACAGCAAACATGTCTCAGGCTAAATAATTCAAACAAATCATTGACTTCTGCTGTCTTCATTAGTTCCAATAACACAGAGTTCATTACAATTTAAATCAGCATCTTTAGATATCTTTTCTGTTGGAGATACTGTTGTTCTAAAAAACTAAAAATATCTTACATATACAGTACCATAGGAACGGTATAACAGAAAATGTTGGCAGTTTTAAAACTTTTCCAGATTGCGGTATACCTTTAAAATGGTTATCAAACCATGTCTATTGAAATCCATATTTTTACTTTCCTAATATGGATGTCAGTATAGCTTCCAGCTTCCAACATACTTCAAACTATCTTTTGTGATTAAAACAAAAAAGCAATTCGCTCTAGTTTGGAATTAGGCTTAAGGAAATGGTGAGTCTTTAAAAAAATATATTTTTGTGTTTTTATATGGTTGTTTGAATGAGTGTTTTAGTCTGAAAGCAGACAGATTGAATGCATTTTTAATCTTGTGAAATTTAGTTGAAGCCTTATTAAATTAAGTTTACTTATTACATTAAGTTTTACCTATTATAATTTACTACTGAATGCAGTTGAAAGTGGATTGCACATATATATTATAACATATTTATCATTTCTCACACCATACAAAGACTTGTTTATCTTATAATCTTGTCTGTTTTTTTTCTTTAGTTTTTTCCCCTTTTAGATTACTTTGCTAATAAATTTTGGATGCATTTGAACATTTCTGTTTCATTATCTACACCTATTTTGTACATATACTGTATATATATGCATGCAAACATAAAGAGTTGTGATAGAAAAGCCTCTAAGTGCTGTCTGAAATTGTCTGCTATAATAAGCATTTATCTCAGGCTTCTAGATGTGTGTAGGTTCAGTAATTTCACTTTTATGGCAATAAGTAGGTTCTTTTCCATTGCCTTTAAAGTGAAATAACTGAACATAAAGAGGCGGCAGAGCAAATTTCAGATGGCATTTTTTTTTCTTCATGTAAAACCACACTGAACTAAACTGAACTGAACTCCAACACTGGAAACTGGACTGACACTGTTTCAATTTACTATAACCTTCTATGTGAAGCTGCTTTGGCACAATCTAAAACACTATACAAATATAGGTGAATTGAATTGAATTCAACTTTTATTCAATGTCATGTACACATTTTCCACTGACCATTAGAGAAACGCTATTTAACATTGTTTTTTAGTGAAGCAAACGCATTACTTTATGTTGATCAAAATAGAACTGCTATGGCTTTGCTGTGACTCATCGTTCATATGAATTATTGATAGGATATCAAACGCAACAGAATGGCTTAGACAAGCATGTCACAAATAGCTCACGATATTGGTGACAACCTGAGAGCACATTAGCTGAATATGAACACATGACAAATAACTAAAAGTGACAAGTCTAACAGCAGAAATAAAAGCAGCAACTGGGAAACAATAATAGTAACACCGTAATCTGCATAATTTATTCATTCTACACCTGCACAAAAATGCTCAGTGTTCATATTCTGCAACAAGAGTGCATAAAAAAACGGAAACGCTTGCTTTGTGGTTATTTTCGACTTTGCTGTTCTTACTTTTAATGGTACTTTAATGACACTTCGCATGGAAGAAACAGTCAACCCAAAGATTTTTTTCTCTCAAGAATAATATGAAAAAGCAAACACTTTAAAGTTTCTTTGCAGAGATGCAAAGAAATCCCACAGAGTTTAAAATACAGGCAATTAATCTGCAAGCTAACCTTTCTGCAAAGATCAGCTCTTTAAGTGGTCTTTGTATAGAGTTCATACTTGTTTTATTCCTTTTCTATACCTCATTTAATTACGTACTTTTGTTTCCTTGGACAAAACGTGTTTTCACTGAGGACTTTTGTTCTCTTTTGTACACATTCCTCAATTATTGTTTGTTAACACCAAATCTGTTATGCTATATACTCTTTTATACGGTTATCAACCAGCAGCAGGGGCGTAAATCCCGGGGGGGACAGGGGGGACATGTCCCCTCCCATCTGAGGGTTGTCCCCCCCTCCCAAAAACAAAAAGTAAAAAAAAATTGCACTGTATTGTGAAACATATATGTGTATACCTAAAATAACTGTATACGTAGAAAAGAAAAACGCATTTCGCATTTAAAATGCGTTTAGAAACTATTGAGTTCCCCCTCCCCTTCCTCACAGTGGTTTGGTCCACTGCTTTTCCTGGTTCACCTCAGACTATGTGCAGCGCACACACACAAGTCAGTGGCCTGACGCCTCAGCTCACTTCTAGATGTTCGCCAGTAAGGAGGGTACTTTATTCACTGTAAATAAAGCGATTCTCTTTAAGGTTGTTGATACAGACTCATTCATCAATTATTTTCGGTAAAAATGCATTTTCCATGTGTCTGCTATATTAGCGATTGAAATACCCATCTAGTTAATGCGTTAGCTTGTTGCAAAGTGCACTGCAGCTAACGCGCCAAATTTGCCATGCAATGTTTTATTTGTGACGAGATGGCATAATGTTTACAACATAAACGGCCACAATTAGCATATTTTGTAGCTGTGCTTTGCTAAATGAGCACTGTGCTACGTCTGAACTCACCCCGCTGTATTTCTGTATCAATTTCCATTCTGTTCGTACATGACGATTAATTCAGAACAACAACTTTAACCTTTTTTTTAATTCCTTGTTTTTATTGTTGTGATTATTTTTTATAGTTTTATGTACTTCATGTAAAGCACTCTGAATAACCATTGTGTTTAATCTTGCCCTGCAGTGACTAGATAAAATGACAGAGAAAAGGAAAGTGGACATGAGATCATTATTCAGTGCACTTAAACGCCAATAAGTACAAAAAGTTCACATATAAAGGCCATTTGGCTTTAAGAATAGGTGATTATGAAAATACTAATGTCACAATATCATTCACAGACAAAACAGAAGGAAAATATTGAGGCAGAGCAGGGTCAGTCAGATGTACAGATGTACAGGTAAGAGGGTGAAGGGATAATGACAGAGTTTTTATTTGGATGAGCAGTTTCTTTAATGTTTATAGTGTTGGGGCTGTTCAGTTCAGCAGATGACCATCACAGCCTCACCTATTTACAGTATGATCTGTCCATTTAACAAGTGTAATGTTATTATGAGTTTAGAAAACATCTCTCCTGCATTTCTTCTGCTTCAGGGGTCAGTGTTGACCGTACACAACATAAATAATCTGAAGAAAAATCTCCTGTCATTGAACCTGAGTCTCCATGCTGCAATTATAATGATAGAGCCAAAGTTTTTAACTGGGGACGTATCTTTAGAAGTACAATTTGACTGTATTATTTGTGTCCCCCTCAAAAAATTGCTCAAGGGAAATTTTATATTTATTGTCCCCCCCTAGTGTTAAATGAGATTTACGCCCTTGACCAGCAGGACACATTTTCATGATCTCGCCTAGGGTCCTACATATCCACAGGCCAGCCCTGCCACAATTATTGTGAAACATTTGCTTTACAACTGAAAAAGACAGGCCTGCAGAGCTGCTGATAAAAGTCCAGGTTTTCTTATTGGGTTGTTTGTGTGTTTGGAGTTTGTCCACGGCCCATGTGGTGTAGGGAAACTGTGAGCTGTGGGATTCTTGTTCAAGGCCTTTTTTGTCTCAGGTGGATTTAAGCATTATTATAAAATAATAACATCAGGACTGTACAATTTGTTTTACAGTGTTGTTTCTATTGTCTTATTTCAATTTCTTTAGCTCATACAAAACAACATGTGCTACATGAAGTTGCTCTTCTTGATTATTATCGGTTGAAAAACTAAGGCTTATTTTAGGGAAGTTCACATTACAAATGAAATGGTTTTGTAATTGAATAGCATAATATGTCTAGTTATCAATGTAATAACATTGTTAAAATTGTTGTTTCAATATAATTTTTAAGTCACTGCAGGACAAGTCAAACAATATCTCATTTTTAGTTTATTCCTATCTATGGAAGCATAAACACGTGTGGTGAATTGTGCGATTGAAAGCAGCTCTGGGAAAACTATGAATGGCCAAGAGGGAAGGTTGGATTATTGCTCAACTGTATGGAGATGTTAATCGAAACATGTTGCTGGACGACAACAATCGCTGAATAAGAAAAAGAAGAAGGAGAAAAAAAAGCCAGTAATTGTTGTATTTCGGAGTGTTTGCGTAAGTGGTGGAGAGTTGAATGTGTAAATGTGTAAAATATGTTCCTTCACGCTTTGAGTTTACACACACTTATTGTAAACGTTCCCCCTAATATAAAATCATGTTAATGTCTGTGTTTATCAGTCGTTTACATGAACACCAATACGATTTTAAAACGAATGAGACAATACTCTGATTAAGAGTCAAACATGAACAGCGATTTTTATTACCTTAATCCCACTAAAGTCATAATCCAACAAAACAGAACTAGAATGAGGCGCATTCCTATTTTACTCGCATTACTGGAGCGCAATATGTAAACACTTAAATCGAACTACCGTTTTGTAGTTCTATTCGCTACATTTTGCGACAGGACGCACACACGGCAGTGTGAATTATTTATACTATTTATTAAATTTTCCATTCATTGTATTTTATTATAGTCTACCCCCAACCCTAAACCCAACCATCACAGTACTGTAAAAATATTAATTATTGTTATACAGTGTCATCAAAAAATGCCGCTATATCAATATGTGCATATCGCACTTCCGGCCGGCCGCATATCCGTTCCTGCCTTAAGTTGTCGGAGCAAACGTTTAACGACACACAAGTGAGAATGCTTCAAGAATCAAGCAAGAGAGCGCATTTTTGCTGCGAGAGAGAAATCATGCTCTCATCCAATGCCTCCGAGTTTGTCGCAGGGACATGGATGAAAAGTTAGGGAATGAAACCCAATACATCTGACTGCAGAGGTGGCCTGTTGCTTGACAATGTGAGAATCTTGAGAATCCACCGTCGTCTGTGCACGCATAGTGTGAGAAATTAGCTGCAGTGTTTTATGGACAAATGTTGGCAACTATCTTTACATAATAAATGTGAAGATATGTGCCAAATAAATGCCTTTAGAGGCGATGACTGCAAAAATGAACTTGGCTCTGTTGAATTAGGCCTGTTAAACACAAATAAAATGCAACTGTCGAGTTTTCATTAGACAATGCAAAAAAAAAAATAAAAATAAAAAAAAAATACGTTTTTGGTCTTTTTTAGTCCAAATATATAAAAATTCTTAAATCAAGAGTCATTTTCTAATATTGTTTTCAGAAATTAGTTAAAAATAAAGTGAGTTTTTTAGCACAAATTCTTAAATCTTCTTTGTTAATAATAATTATTATTTCTGAAAACAAGACCATATGTTTTTTTGCTTGTCTAGGAAATGTTAAATAAAAAAAAAATAATTTCTAGACTTTGTGTTCTTATGTTACCCTGAAACCTTTTTTCCTCCCACAAATTGCAAGCAAGGGACCATTGTAGCACCAACACTTTTCTGATTGTTACAGACTGTCTCCTGCCAGGGTTTTCTGTTTCCACTGATATTCCCCTCCATTTGCCCTCATTAAGGTGTCAGTACTCTGAGTCCTCCACCATCTGCTGCATCTAGACTCAAAGGCCTGAGGTGGATGACAGACACAGTGCCTTCTGAGGTCAGAAAACCATCACCTTCTGCTTGGACAGACGCAACACTGAAATACGAGCTTTGAGAGAAATTAAAGATGGTACCAGTGAGGACACCTTGGCTCAGTCTGATGCATGTTGTGCTCCTTAAAGGTAAGGCCTAAGCGGAGCATGTTTATTTTGGTACGCATATTTACAAGCAGAGTTGTGCTATGCACCAGAAGTTTATGTCTAAGAAGAGTTTCAGTGCTAAAGCATTAAAAAAAATTATTTATTAATTTATTTTGCTGTTCCTGATTCACTGAACGTATCAAAAAATAAGGTGCAAGTGCAGTGTGAATATATTAGCAACCTATTTACTTTTTTTCCGAATATTTTAGCAATTTTTTTTTCAATATAATCAATTAAAAAAAATACTGAATCAAAATAACTATTATGTTCGGTGTAGATCCATTATTGTGCAGACAAACACCACAGGTCATACCATGGAGGTGGATATAAATACATATATTTATACATTGTCAGAATTACTGTAAAGGTTCAAAATCTGTGGTGGTATCTTTTGATAAAGCACACCTGCAATTAATTGATCATTTTTACTTCTTGTCACAACATTACAATCTCCAGCAGACCCCCAAGTAGGGCTGAATGATTAATCGAAAAGTAATTAAAATTAGACATTCAGAACCTATAATCAATCTAATTTTTCCAGGTCGATTTTTTTATTATACTTTCCGTCCTGTGCATGGAGTCACGTGACCCCGCTCATGTACATGACATATAGTATAAATGTAGCTGCTAAACTGAAAAATGTTCAGCACTTTGCAGCCACATCTGATCTCTGGTCAAGTAGGACAATGGACCCATTCTTGAGCCTTACTTTGCACTACATTGACGATGATCGGAAGCTGTGCCAGAGATGCCTTGAGACATTCATTAATTTTCTTTTAGGCTTAGTCCCTTAATTAATCTGGGGGCGCCACAGCGGAATGAACCGCAAACTTATCCAGCATATGTTTCCATATATCCAGCGCATGCCCTTCCAACTGCAATCCATCACTGGGAAACATCCATACACTATCATTTACACACACATACACTATAGACAATTTAGCTTACCAAATTCACCTATAATATGTTTTTGGACTGTGGGGGAAACAGGAGCACTCAGAGGAAACCCATGCGAGCACTGGGAGAACAAGCAAACTCCACACAGACATGCCAACTGATCCAGCCAAGGCTCAAATCAGCAACCTTCTTGCTGTGAGGCGATTGTGCTACCCACTGCGCCACCGTAATGCCCTTGCCTTGAGTATTTTACATTAAAATTATTATTTACGTTAAAATATTTGTATATAGAAAATACAAGAAAAGCACTGTTTAAAATGTTATTCACAGCATATACAAGAGTTATTATATTTAGAGATACAGCTTATTTTCTACATTTCTACTTAATATGAAAAGAACACAGAAAATAATTAATTTTGTTTCCAAAAGTGCAAATTATTTATTTTCACTTTTTTATATGAAAAGATTGTGTTAGGCAATGTGTGTTTTCATTTTAGTTGTTCAACACAGATGTCCAATAAATAGTTATAGATAGTAGTTAGTGTGTGTTTCTGTAATGCACCTTTCGTTCAAAAATCTCTCACTTGTAATATGTGAGCATATTTACTGTACAAAACTTGTCAGTGAACTGTGAGGGCTAAAAAATTGTCGTTCATTAATTGTAATCGAGGGCTGAATAATTTCTTTCTTTTTTAGCCAAAAAACAGATAATAAGTTTTGCAATAAGGTTTAGCGCGGCTAACCGACGAGAAGACACCTGAGCTGTGCTTCTACACAGTTCCTTCAGAGACAGAACAACCAAAAAGGAGAAATTTATGGATTTGTGCCAAATGGCAGCATCATTGATTCATAACAATCCCTTGTACCTATACCTGGCAGTGCGTTTGTATGCTTTTTATACAGTTTCTCAGTTTCTAATTTGCAGGCCAAGTGGAATTGAAGTATAAAATAAAATGTAAAGTCAAAGTATAAATAGTAGAAATGAACGAATGGATTTTGCCTACCAGAAAATATTAATCCTGTGGAGTGGTGGTGAAGTGGGTAGCATTGTCACATCACAGCAAGAAGATCACTGGTTCGAGCCTCGGCTGGGTCAGTTGGCATTTCTGTGTGGAGTTTGCATGTTCTTCCTATGTTGGTGTGGGTTTCCTCCGGGTGTTCCGGTTTCCCCCACAACTGCAAAGACATGTGGTACTGTATCTGTGAGTTGGGTTATTGTTAAAATTGTTCAATTGTCCGTATAGTGTATGTGTGTGAATGAGAGTGTATGGGTGATTCCCAGTGATGGGTTGCAACTGAAAGGGCATCCGCTGTGTAAAACATGCTGGAGAAGTTGGCAGTTCATTCCGCTGTGGTGACCCCAGATTACTAAGGGGACGAAGCTGAAAAGAAAACGAATGAATAAAATATTAACCTAAGTAAAATAAACAGACACCAAATATAAAAGCAGACACTTACATACGTGCTATAACACTGTCACTAATGATCATATTGCTGAGGAATATCCAAAAGATAATGTCATATACAGGAATTGGAGCTCTGACAGGAACATGACGATTTAAAATGACTGAAAAATAGTTGCCATACACTATATGGATCACAACTGCCAACAATTTACAGTTTGTGATCAAATAGGTTCTGTTAATAAGTGATCCTAATATTCGTAACTTGAAACAGATGGAAATATGACCTCTTTGTGCTGCTTTCTATAGAAATCGCAGTGTAGCTGCCAATGTGGCCTATATATTTTTTTGCCCGCCAGGTCTCCACACAGGTGACGTGACTGAAAACTATCAATAGATACACTGTAGGTACTAATATGCACCCTTAAGACTGCCAACACCAAATGAATGAAAAAAACAAAACAAAAAAGGGGCATTTCTAATGCTGTTCTAGCTGTGTGCACTCATGCTGAGTGTCAGTGCATTGTTTGACAGACTGACCATGAAAAATCCCTCAGTGTCTTATTAATGTTGACTATAAGCTGTTTGTTTGTTTCTACAGAATAGAAAGAAAAGATTTGATACGAGCAATAGGATTTAATTTGCCAGTCTTTTCCTGAATGTGGTTAATGTGATGCCTATTCTGTAAAATCTAGTATTTTATATGAACCCATCAAAAATGACCAGAAAAATCATGTAAAATGTGAACAGATTGCTCATCTAAAAGCATAGCCAAGTTATATTGAGCCAAATCAACAGGAATTATTCACTTTAAAATTTCTTTTTGAAATTTAAATTCCTCAAATTTCTGCCACTTTTAATTGTGACTTCTATTTTGGCTTCTATGCATAAATATAAACCTGTCAATTTGACACAATAAACTGCAAGCTCACATTGAGATGTGCTTCCATCCAGTGGATTAAACAATGTGCCTTCAGTTTGTATATTTGATGCATAAGAAAAGATCCGTCACTTCTTCCATTATTTTGATTAAACATCTTCTGTGTCTTAAACCGCTCTGGGTACCCCTATACCCTATATAGTGCACTGTGTGTATTTCGTAGCGGTGTCTAAATCCTGAATCACCAAATTTTCTCTTCTACAATAATTGTTTTTCCAGTATAACCACAGCACACTCAGATTTTGAGTGTACATTTGATAACCACTCACTGTAGCATTATTTTCTAAAATCCAGCAGAGTGAGGACTGACTTTTTTTTAGGGATTAACTCTAAGTTGAGATGGCCACAACACTGTAAGCGAGAATCTTTTATTTTTTTGGAAGATAGCTTAAAAATATTTGTTATTGGATAATCTTAAAGTAATTATAATGGTTGCCTGAGAGCGATCTGGACCCATTCATCTTATATGTCTTCATTATGTTATAGTTCGGAGAGTTAAAAATATGTACACTTCTTGTTGCATTTATGCTATGCATTAAAATATTGTTTATAGCTTGTAAGAGTTCAGACTCTAAATCCTCAAAGTGCCATCCTAAATATTCAAATCTTTACATTTTTAAAAGCGCAGGTTGCCAGACAGGAGGTCAACAGTCGAGCATATGGTGAAAATCATCTTTTTTAAAGCTGTTTGGACAGAACTGTGTGTAGGTGTGATGTTTCCACAGTCATATTTTTGATTAAAATTTCCTGACGTTAAAATAGCATCCAAATCTCTCCCATTTTGAGGCCGACCGCAACTTGACGTTGGAGCGCGGTTTCCTAGCCTACCGAATTAATTGACAGCTTCGTATTAACATGTCTGCATAGTAACGCATATAATCATATCGAGACAGGACATTCGCAAAGCAACCGGGAATAAAAGATCTGTTCAGTTCGCTAGCATCATCAATTATTATTAAATGTGATCAAGAGTGAGTTTTACAAGTTTAACACGTTTGAAACAGTGCATGTTTGTAATGGACTGCAGCGATTTACTTTAGATTTACTTCATCATCACAACCGCGTGTCAGGACAATTATAAAAAAAAAACGCTTCAATCCCAGTTTGTTGATGTTAAATCAGGTTTATTTTGTACATTAACATAACAGATGTTCATACAGCAGTATATGTTAACTTGTATTCTGTCATATTTGCCGTGCAAAAACAGTGCAAAGCGAAACACGCACACTGTTTGTGTGTGTGTCTGCTGTATGTGTGTGCGTGAACTTTGTAATTACATTGTGTGTGACTCTTAGTTGCAACACCACAACAAACACATCAAATAATCATTGGTAAAGTTCTCAATGTAGTATTTCTCACAAACGTTACGTGAGATCTGCTTCCTTTTTGTCTGTCTGTTATCTGAGGCAGCCAAGGGCGGAGATTGAGTCACACTGACAGGCACGTGGGAACTGTGGGTGGGGAGCACTAGCATTAAAGACACAGTCCACAAAAATTGCTAAAAGATACTCGGAGGTAAAAATGACTAATTTTTGAAGGGTATAATAAATAATCTGATGGGTGTTTTGAGCTGAAACTTTGCAGACACATTCTGGAGACATAAAAGACTTATATTAAATCTGAAAAAAGGGCTAAACTAGGTGTCCTTTAAGTCATGTTCTGAAAGCAACGGCTTGCAATTGAATGATTATTCTCCATATTAAAGGGAGATTTTGTTGTAACCAACACATCGAATTTATATATTACAAACGGCTTCTATTTCTTGCAGCTGAACAACAGAAATTGACAATGATGAGGTAAACCTCATGTGCTTAATTCAGTGTTAAATGCTAACATTGTGAATTTGAATGGCATTTTACATGACGTATTGCCATACTACAGAAAGCAGCAGCAGATTTGACAGACTTTAGCAGTTTACTTCAGTTAAAATAAATCGTTTAAACTTTAGAACTGTGACAAACCATCAAATATCAGTGATTCAGCATGTACATTTATTATTAAAGAGGTCACGCTTCAGTCACTGACACATGCTTTGAGAGCCTTTCTAAATGAGTGAATGAAATACGTGGATTTTTATGCTTTAGAAGAGTCAACAACTTGTATACAGCACTTTTAAAAAAACATTTAATTCAAAAATCGAGGTAACAATGTTATATACAGTACCTTGCAAACCCCCTCTGTCTAAACAATATAATTGCTTTGTGTAAATGCATTAAGGTAACGTGAAATTTTATTTCACACAGAAAAGATTTTTTCATTGTAAATTCATAATAATGGCAATACCGTATATGCATTACATGCCACAGTAATGCCACTGATGCTTAATTAGTGAAGTAAACTGGCCTGTCTATTTCCAAAGTCTTTCTTATGGCTTTGCTGATTGATTGCCAATTAATATTAGTACAGTATACAACAGACCAATCAGAATAAAGTTTAGAGTTAATTTGGGAATCAGCCCAGATGTGAGAGACATTAAACCTTCTGCCTCCCTGAGCATTGGCAGATCTCAAAGTAATGCAAATGCTAAGGGCAGGGTCCCAATGATTGCACCGTCATCTCTATGAATGTCTGGGTGATACTTTCAGGCTGTTCAGGGCAGGTGAAACCACAATATCTTGTAACAAGGCTTTCAACTAAACTTGTCATTCCATTTCTGTAGGTGCGCCCCAAATCGCATACTTTTGCACTGTTCTATGCCATTTTTAAGTATAAATAGTGTAAGCAGTGCGTTCACACTGAAAACTCTAAAAATAATAAGTGCACTTTAATTACCCGGATGATGCACTCTTTCCACCGGTAACATGAAGTGTGGAATGATGGACACTTCACACACTCAACCACCGCAGCTTTGCGCACGTAACGGAAGGGCCAGAGCCATCGGGCGCACATGTTGGATAACTTTATTTATTTTGGACTGTGAAAG
>CAIGQQ010040079.1:2604322-2631136 GCA_903798035.1 Danio albolineatus | reverse complement strand
GGAACAGGATGTTTTCCACATGGACAGACCTTACCGATGGGACCAAAGCGGCCGGAGCAGCTCGCATTTTCTTTTGTCCTCTGTGTGTCATTGAGTTAGAGTTGTTGAAATGTATTCTTGTAAAAACATACTTCCTGCTCGAAGTCATTATCTGTTCTGAAATGACCAAGGCTGATGCATTCACCATTGACATCTCATTTCTGGACATGGAGCACATAAAGCTTGCTCCTTTTCTTTTTTTGTTCTTATTAACTGTATTGTTAGATTGTTCATCTGAGAGAAAAAAAGGTGATAGGACCAGCTTTTTACTGATAATGTGAAGACAGAATGCTAACAGATCATGCACAAAAACTTCACTGGGGTCATTGCTAGTTCTAAGCTGTACTTCTGCTTAAAAAAATATCCAGACTTATTTGAGGAAACTCTTAATGAAGCATACAGAGTGGAGTGACCTGCCTTTTATAACGCTCCTGACTTCCTGGCATATGGCTTGATACCGCAGCTGAACCTCATCATCACAGTAAGAAATGAGTGCCAAAAGACATGCCCACATCACTGATGCTATCATAAAAATCCATCCTTGCAATACAGGCAGAAGAAGCAGCTCTCCTCTCCTCCATTAAAATGGATAAGTCAGCGGTCCACCTGGCCTCATTGCTGGAGAGATAACATTTTAGAGAGTCTGAAAGAGAAGAGGGAATATGCTAGAGCCGCAGTGCGTTGTGCGCTTTCTAATGTGCCTCTTTCATTGTGCCGCTGTCAGCTGTCAGTGGGAGTCGAGCTGAAGGGATGGATGTAAACACACAATGTGCTAAACGAGGGCATCTTACACGGTGTTATGGAGAGTTGTCATATCAGCGCTGTGGTGAGCCAACACAGATCCAACTCCTATTTTGTGTATGTGTGACAAATCGACAAAAGAATTTAAGATGCTTTTTCCCGCTTTTCTCTCTGAACAACCTTTGTCATTCAGCCTTTCAATGGGAACGTGGGATATGAAAAAGCAGCCAACTGTCTAGCATTATTTTATGCTTATTTGGAAAACACTGTCTATACATAGTATGAATCAATTCTGCAGCGTGACACAGAGGACAAACAATAGTTGGAGAGCAACTTAAATAGATATTGACAGTGCGTCCCTCATGTCATTGTGAACACTAAAAAAATGCTTTCGACAATCTAGTGTGACGAGGACTAGATTTAAAGATGTCTAAGGCCATGATTACGACAAATGTAAAAACGTACTCAGGTTTTACAGATTTGTGTGGCTTGCTGAGGCACGTATTTTAAAGGAATATGAAGTAGAATCCCAATAGAAGATTTATGTTGTTTAAAAAAGTTTAGGGGCGCAGTGTGACGTCAGATACAGTGCATTCGGAAAATATTCATAGCGCTTCACTTTTTCCACATTTTTTTTTGTGTGAGAGCCTTATTCCAAAATGGAATAATTCATTTATTTACTCAAAATTCTACACACAATACCCCATAATGAAAATATGAAAAAGGATTTTTTGAAATTGTTGCAAATGAAATTAAAATAAAAACCTGAAAAATCACATGTACATTAGAGCTTCACGGCAAAGGCTGTGAATACTTAATTGAGCTCAGGTACATTCTGATTCCACTGATCATTCTTGAGATGTTTCAGCAGCTTCATTGGAGTTCACCTGTGGTAAATTCAGTTGATTGGACATGATTTGAAAAGTCATACACCTGTCTATATAACGTACCAAGGTTGACAGTGCATGTCAAAGCACAAGCTAAGCATGAAGACAAAGGAATTGTTTCTAGACCTCAGAGACAGGATTGTCTCAAAGCAGAAGGCTTGGGAAGGTGACAGAAAAATGTCTGCGGCTCTGAAAGTTCCAATGAGCACAGTGGCCTCCATCATCTGTAAGTGGGAGATGTTTGGAACCACCAGGACTCTTCCTAGAGCTGGCCGGCCATCTAAGCTAAGTGATCGGGGGAGAAGGGCCTTAGGCCCCGTTTACACTAGTGCGTTTTAGTTTTAAAACAGTGATAAAAATGATCAGCGTCCACACTAGTGTTTCACCCAGCGTTTCTGAACACATCTCTGTACACACTACGCCACCAGAAACGTATATCACGTGACCATTAGCGCACTCTGGGCATGCGCGTTCAAGTATAAACAGGAAGCATGTGTCTCGCTCTGCATTTGGTTATTGTTAGTCAACAAACGCTGGTTGAACGATGAACGCAATGGCAAAGAAAGCAAGAGAGGTCTTTTCGTGGACAGACGAGGTTGAGTTGTTACTTAAAGTAACAAATGAATATAAAACATTCATGGCTATCGAAAATACAGTGTTTACAGTAAAGGCTGGTCTGCTGTCTTCTGGTGGCAATATAGTCATGTGTGCTTGACGAATGAATAAGGGAAGGATACGCAATGACCCAAAAGCCCCAATCACATAGCGAATCTCAGCAGCCATGCCTCCGTTTTCAGATGTCTCCGTTTTCCCACATCCTCACTGAGACGGAGCAACAGCGTTTTAGAATGAAAACAGCCTCTCCAGCATTTCCAAAATGCTCCGTTTTTGCGGCTCGAAAACTCCGGCGTAGTGTGGACGGATGGCGTAACCGTAGCAAAACTTATGCATTTTAAAACGAAAACGCACTAGTGTAAACGGGGCCTTAGTCAAGCAGGTGATCAATAACCGGATGGTCACTCTGTCTGAGCTCCAGCATTCTTCTGTGGAGAGAGGAGAACCTTACTGAAGGACAACCATCTGTACAGCAATCCACCAGTCAGGCCTGTATGGTAGTGGCCAAATGGAAGCCGCTCCTTAGTCTGGAATTTGCCAAAAGGCATCTGAAGGACAGTCAGACCATAAGAAACAAACTTCTCTGGTTTGATGAGACTAAAATTGAACTCCTTGGAGTGAATGCCAGGTGTTACCTTTGGAGAAAACCAGGCATCGCTCATCACCAGCATCATGCTGTGGGGATGTTTTCAGCAGCAGGAACTGAAAGACTACTCAGGATAGAGGGAAATATGAATGCAGCAATGTACAGACATCCTGAATGAAAACCTGCTTCAGAGTGCTCTTGACCTCAGACTGGGGAAACGGTTCATCTTCCAGCAGGACAATGACTCAAAGCATACTGCCAAAATATCAATGGAGTGGCTTCACACCAACTCGGTGAATGGTCTTGAGTGGCCCAGCCAGAGCCCAGAGCTAAATCCTATTTAACATCTCTGGAGAGATCTGAAAAATTGCTGTACACTGTCGCATTCCATCCAACCTGATAGAGCTTGAGAGGTACTGCAAAGAGGAATGGTCAAAAATTCAAAAAGACTGGTGTGCGAAGCTTGTGACATCATATTTAAAAAAGACTTGAGGCTGTAATTGCTGCCAAATGTGCATCAACAAAGTATTGAGCAAATGCTGTGGATTATTCTGTACCTGTGATTTTTCAGGTATTTTTTAAAGAGCCCATATGGTGGGTTGAGAACGGTTAAATTTCACTTTTTGAAGTCCCAAACAACAGGATGATATGTATGCAAGGTTAAAAAACACTTTCGATGTCTTATAATATCTATTTATTTTTACCTCATTTTCCCACCGACTCCCATATGAATCGTCTGAGCGAGTCTTTTTCCCCAAGCACCTCCTTTACGTGACGCTACCACGTCACGTCACCACGTCACGTCCGTGTCAGCACAGCAGCCCGATGCCAGAACATATTGAAAACAAGTCACTGCTTTTGTACAACAGCGTATTGCTTAATTCTTCATCATAACAACAAACATTCAGTAATAATTAACACTTCATGGACTATTGTAAGCCAACAAATAGTTTCATTCGGCAGTAAGCTAAATGGCTACCGCTACATGCTGCATGGAGCAAACAAAATACAGACAACTACATCCATATTTACCTTGTTACGGTCAACACGACTGGAAGAACACGCAGGTCCAAATAAACTGGGTATTGATCCATCCTGTAACAACAACCTAGCAACAAATCCCGCGTTGTAAGCGTGTAGATTTGTGTAGCTCTCTTCAGAGAGATGACGTGATCACAGCACCGTGTTGAGGATGTAATTCTCAGGCATTTTACCAAAAATAAACCTCAACCACTCCAGGTAGGAAAAAGAGATTTCCAGGTAGGGAAAATGACACAGCTTTTCCCTCGCTCAGAGCACAGCGTCCGCGGGTCATGATTTAACCAGAATGCCGATGAGTTTAGAAAAGTTAGCAGCAGTCGTGTTTTCCGGATCAATAACTCATGACCGAAACATTGTTCCTACACAAATAGCACCTCTTTTCAACCGTCGCAATGTATACAATCACCTACAACCTTATTTTCCTAAAAATGAGCTTTCCTACGCGCTGGACGCATCATATTAAACTCTGTGCGCAGCCGGCAGAGAGACCGGTCCTTAGGGACCGTCTACAAAGAGCAGAACGCGAAAAACAATACTACATAAGCTGTCAATAACTTCTCTCTAAATCTTTATACTGCCATCAAACAGAATAAAGATTTACTTAGATATTACTCAGATCACACGTCACTGCTGTCCCGCTGGTCATGCGATTATTCTAGCCGGTTATGCTACAACACTTACTGCGATACAGGGCTTGTTGTCTTCCACTTTTCCTTCCTGTCTGTGGGCGGGGCCGGGCAGTTCAAATTTTAGCGGGGTCTGCGCGCGCAACTATTATGTTTCGCGTTGACGTCAAGCCGAAACGGCTAAAGACTCGTTCTAATAACGATTCATTTAAACAACAATGAGTCGACTCTTTTTTATATGAATCAATCGTTTTAAACACTTTGCACTTTCAGATTTAAGCCTTAGCTGGACATTTCACTTTACTTAGAGCTGTGTAACACACTGCATGGAAGGTCATTTTCAAAAATCCATAATATGGGCTCTTTAAATAAATTTGCCACAATTTCAAAAAATCTTTTTTTGTACATTGTCATTATTGGGGATTGTGTGTAGAGTTTTGAGGAAATAAATTTATCTATTTTGGAAAAAGGCTATAACATAAATGTGGAACATGTTAAGTGCTATGAATACTTTCCGGATGCCCTGTAGATGCACATGAGTCACTGGTGTTATTTGAACACAATTCAGAAGGTAAAATACTGATTAAAAACCACATTGTGCCACTTTTGGTTTTAATTTTCAGTCAAATGGATGTTGGTTTTCACTAATGTTTTGATTGTTTGTGTTATGATTAAAGCTAATATTGATCATTCACAGGTTTACTGGGATGCTTGGTAAAAATATACTGTTTTTGTCCCATAACGAAGAATGAAAAATATAGTTTCTTTGCGTATATTGTAGCTTTAAGAGACGGAATGCAGCAGGTTCCTACTGTGAACAAGTGCTTTAATCAACGCAGGCTCATTCTGAAAACGTAGCCCTATACATGTCTGGAGATCACAAATTTTTTAGCCAGAGGAACGTATGGCTGCATTCCATCAATAAAACAAATGCTACAGGGCAGTTTGACACCGTTCCTGACAACTTACCTCCCTGTTGATTGCTTTTCCGCTGATAGCAGTTTGTCCAGTGGCTCGCCCTGTACGACGGAGGATTTTGGACGTAGAGCGCAGTTGACTGTGACAACGTGGTTTGAGTCCGTTAAAGAACAGTTCGAGAAAGCAGGTGAAAAAAAAATACAAGCCAAAAAATAAAGCAAGCAAGTAAATAACAGGGTGAGAATGTTGTAAAATCTGAAAATGTGGTAAAAATCAGTCTGCTGTGAGGGCTTTTCTTTTTCTGGATTGCTTTTCAAAACACCTTATCAGTTGAGTTTAGGGAAGTGGGTGGGCGCTGATCAGTGCTTTTTAAAACACAATCGGTTGGGTTTAGGTAAGAGGATGGGTGGGGGGATTGGTCGGTCGGTTATGGTGCGCTAAATTCTAGATGTCAAAAAGTATACATAGCCACCGTTGGCAGATTCGCAAAAACAAAAACTGCAAAAAAAAAAACAAACAAAAAAAAAAAAACATGAAGAGTGTGGTTTATTTGTAAACTAATTTCGAGAGGATCACGTGCTTATGATTGAACACAGCTGGTACCGCATCAGCTCTGTAAATTGCACAAATTAGACAAATACTGACACACTATAAATTACCAGAGCTTTTTACTCCAGTCATCTTCGTGATCCATCTTCGTGATGCATCTCCAGTCATCTTCGTCCCCTACTCCTCCCCTTCTCTGATCTTAGCACTGTTGCCTCACAGTAAGAACTCTTCTGGTTCGGCTGTCTCCGAGCCAGTTGGCGAAGTTTGCATGTTCTCCCCATGTTCGTGTAAGTTTTCACCAGGTTTTCCGGTTTCCTCCCACCATCCAAAGACAAATTAACTACTTCAAAATATCATCCTAAGGCAACCCATAGTCAAATTTATTTCAGCAGTTAACAAGCAGGGGAGTTCTCGAGACCTACCTAAGCTCAAACTCTCGATATATCCCCGGGCTCAAGGATATTCTGAGCTCAGGGCTCTCTCCTAGGAGAGCATGCCAAATATGCTTCATTATCAATCATCAGCTAAGGCCCAATCCCAATTCTACCCCTTAGCCCTTCCCCTTACCCCTACCCCTCGTTTTGCGCGTTAACGTCAAGGGGCAGTGGTGTCCCAAAAATAGAATTGGGATTGGGCCTAAGTGTCAACTCTTGAAATGTATATGGGGTACATGATCAGAATGAGCCTGGGTTGGCTTTAATTGAGACGTGCCAAAACCACTCCCTAAAACAGCAGCATTTTGTTCACATTATGTACACCTGTCACACATCTGATTAATAAAGCTGTAATAGCTGGAAAAATCTCTTTGAATGTTACGTTTTTGTACAGTATATTTTTTACTTTACATTCTGAACGAGTTCCTTCAAAGATAAGAAAAATCATCTCAGATATTTTTTTCTCTAATAATCCTTCTGCAAGCCCCCAGCTGATACCCCTCTTAATAGTCTAGCGCAGGCTTTCATCGCTGTCTGATATCTTTTTGACACAATCCTTGAAAACATAAGAAACACATGGCACGGTACTGTTTGATTCTGCAACAGTGCGTTCAGTACAAAAGAGAAGTAGAGCACAACAACAGAAAGTAAATAAAAGAGTCCCTCAGCACGGTGCATTGGAGGATGCCCTACTACTACTATACTAAATGTTCAGAGGCATGTTTTTGTTTTATGCAGTCCCACATCAAA
Source organism: Danio albolineatus (assembly GCA_903798035.1). Taxonomy (NCBI): domain Eukaryota; kingdom Metazoa; phylum Chordata; class Actinopteri; order Cypriniformes; family Danionidae; genus Danio; species Danio albolineatus. The sequence goes on along the minus strand of CAIGQQ010040079.1, from coordinate 2,623,950 downwards.
CTGACTTTAAGATTCAATCTGAAGTACATCTTGTTTGGTTAGTTCAAATTCAACCAACCGTCCTTTTCATTTTGTACATGCATCACATGTCTCTCTTGCAGAGTTTCAAATTGATGTTGCACCATATTTGTCTTTGGGTGGCTATTTTATCAATTTATGGCTCTAGATAAGCACGTCAGGACTGTCTAGTGCCCACTCGGGGGTCTAAAACTCTACAGCTGGCTTTTATTATGTCCAGGTTGTCTGCTTTATTTTTTATTAGAGTATTTGGATCTAAATTCTGAGAAATAATTCAAAAGGTTTCATATGAATTTTCATTTTTCTCCACATTCTAAACACAAAGCATTAACATGAATTCACCAATCAGCAAGCTATTCAAATATGATGGAAACAGATAGTGGCAAAGTAGATAAGTCTATAATTTGTAGTACAGAATGTGTGTCTTTATTAATAAAATCCATTACTCTGCCTGTCACAATAATCAATATATCAACTTATTGCACTTACTTCAATCATCTTTGGTTATGCAATATATATCGGCCATACATACAAAAAAAGTATGTGGAGGTGTCAGCGTCAGTATGGTTAAAAAAACACCAGTGTTTACTATAAATTACTTTAGTATATTTTCATGTGGGTGTCTGACAACTGAAATAGATCTTATACCATATATCACAGGCTGTTACTTTTTTTTTTTTACCTTTTTTTTAATTAACGTTAATTAAAGTGTATTTAGGATATGCGTTTTCACAATGCCTAATTAATAAATTGTTAAAATGACTACAATTAAATTACATATTCTTTACGAATAAAATATGTGTTCTTTGAAATAGTGTACTTGCATTGCGATGATATTATAGTGTCTTTCTGTCATTATATAATGAATGTCAAGTGGTTTTAAAATTAAAATGAAATAATTTATCACAATATATTTTGGTGCAAAATATCATACAGCAAAAATAGATATTGTGACAGAACTATTCATTACTTGGAATGCTTGATTTTCATCGATCAACATGGATTCAGTAGTATTGTCCTCCACAGCAAAGCCGTGTCTTGATTTCAAAATTTTCTTGATTTGAAAATCAGATGGTGGGGTCAAAATTTGGATAGCTCAGCTGTCAGTTATAATCTTTAAATAAAGTTGGCATCTACACAGAGCTGATCCTTCATGCATAGTGCCGCCAAACCACCATTGGCCCCCTTCCTCTTTAATGTGATATAATACAAGTGCTGTTCAAGAGAATTATGCTTTTTTTTGTTCTTGAAAACACTTTAATTGATTATAAAATGTTTCCCAGTGATGGGTTGCAGCTGGAAGGGCATCCGCTGCGTAAAACACATGCTGGATAAGTTGGCGGTTCATTCCGCTGTGGCGAATAAAGGGACTATGCCGGCAATAAAAAATGAATGAGTGAATGATTATCAAAAGGCAGCATTCCCTTCTTTTCCATTAAAAAGCATGCACTATTGCCGTTTCTATGCATCCTCAGAATCAGGTAATTCATGTAATGGCACAGTATGTAACTTGTTGAATGTGCTACATAATGATAAAGAGACACTTTACCTTGAGCAGCTTCAGTACACGACATTTGAAGAGGAGCAAAACTGGACACTTTGGTATTTGGGTGTGTGTTTAAACATATGGATTCACATGTGCAAAAACATGTCAGTCTTGACATGTTCTATCTCAAACACAACTAAATGTGTCTTAAATGAGAATAAACAATTTGATTCAGATTTCAAAATATGTCTTATTTTTCACACAACAATCACAGCAAAGACTCAGTGTACATTTAACTCAATTTGAGTTTAACTTAACACTCCTTGGGTGTACAAATGACTCCCTCCATTTTGGAGTTAAAATAACACTTTCTAAAATGTGGAATTTGTACATTACTCATAGAGTTAATTTTAAAGAGTTTATTCTTACATCGAACTGGAGTTTGTGTGTTACCCTTTACCGCTTTAATATATTACTTTTTTCCTATTTTATCAATTGGAGTGTGTGACATAAGTGATCAAATATGTTGAAAATAGTTTTAATTTATTAAATGTTCATTCATCTTTTCAGAAATAATTTCAATACATTCGACTCTTTGCATTTTAAAATGCAACAAGACATGTTTCAAGTTAAGTAAACGTACTGGTTTGATCACTGTTTGTCCGAAAGAACCAGTTTGAGTAAAAAATAAATAAATAAATAAAAAAACTGGACCTTCCATCACTAGTGGGAAATACACTGCATATTGAGCTAAAAGTTTAACACTGAAAAAAAAAAAAAACCTCTTGAATATACTCTCTTTCACACTCATGGATTAAAATCCGTTTTTAACACTGAACAACTCCAGAAAATCACACTATATTTAACACTGGAATTTTTGCTGTGTGCTGACAGGCATGTGTGTGCTATATACATTTTATCTTTGCAAGTACACCAAAGGCATCTGATTCATGTTTACATCGTATATTTACATCTTTTTTTTTTATCGCCAAAGACACGCAGTCTTTTAAGTTTTTTTTTTTACGTCAATTTTGCTGTACAGTGATATGTTTGCAGTTTTAGTTACACTAATTATTTTCTATTATGCTGTGGCCAGTTGTTTTTTATAATATAACAAATGATTTAGGATGATAAAGGCTTTAGCTAAAATGATTTCATATCATTACATATTTATTTATTTGGATTGTGTGAAGTCCTTCACTCCAAGTTGGACCCTGATAAACCTGCGGGGGGTTTAGTTTGAGATAATGACTGTACAATATCCACTACTTAAATCCACAAAAATTATTTCAGAGGAACCGCACCATGAAAGATTTAAATAACAAAAGCCTGAGGGACACACAGCGGATCTACAGATGGCAGGCCTCCAGTCTCCCTCAACATTTTCTCCCTCAAGAATCCGTTTCAGAGACATGAAGCTGTATTAATCAAAACTGGTAGCACAAAAATCCAAGACACATAAATTAAAGTCAATGAGCAGAAGCGTCATGTAAAGTAAGCAGTTATGGAAGTGAGATTAGACGCGTTTAAACAGCAGTGGAACCTTGGGGCTCTATTCTTTCAGCAGGGGGTACCGGCAGCCTTGTTCATTTAACAAGTGTTAATCTGTCTCTGTAGAGGTGTTAAAAAAAGCCTAAGCATTTAAATGAATGCTCCTCCTGCATCCCACAACATACGCTATGTGATCTGTGTGAGTAGTAATAGAAAATTCTTTTAAATACCCAATAGGTGAGAACAGGGCTAGTAATTATTTCTCCGTCATGCGATAGGCAAAGTGAATTAGCAATAATAGATGTGGTCATTTTTTTCTCCAAACATTTTTCATGGGTGTATTTATGTGTTGAGATTGCTTTAATTGCGTTGTTAGTTGGGTCAGGCACAATGATGTGCAGGTCATGTTTGGCAATATTGCTCTTGCAAAAGCCATTATGACGGTCTGGCAGGCCATGGTGGATGTGAGGGGAATATCTGCCGCTGCCTACAAGCCTGTTGAACCCTTAATTTCAGAAAATGTTGTTCCTGAAACCTTGTTCCTTCTCATTGATTGGTCACTGCTGCCTTTGCAGTTTTACAATGGAGATATAGCTATTATTACCCCTTGTGTATTGAATATGAATTTAGCACAATGACAGGCTTTCATTGGTGGATTACATCTCTAGGTAAGCCAATGTATTTCCTTGACCTCAACAAGTACAGAACATAGTATTGGTATTGCATGTATGCTGAGTCTTTTATAATATCCATTTTTATCCATTAAGGGTGTGATTATACAAGCATGGATCTTTGTAATAGATTCTCATGATCCTAGTCTGAAGTTTTGATCATGAATACTATTGACCACCTTCAGAATAAACATTATGTGAATGTGTTGTTGCTGTGTTCTAGATGGGAACTTGTTATCTGGAATCTTGAAGCTGAAAATATGAACAAAGCACAATGTTTTATTTTGACATCTAACAAACATGTTTATTGCAGTAATACAATTGATAATAATATTCAATATTCTTCACCTACTCATTTCTAATGTGTGATAGAATTATTTAGTGAATTATTTGATGACTGAGTGCTATTCAATCTGAAAACTTCATCCTTAACTAGAGTTGTCCCCCCGCTGATCCAATGCCTCCTTAACAGTTTATTTCATTGTATTATAAATGTTTCTGCCACAATCACATTTGATTATGGTGTCATTTCATAATGCAGGACAGCTAGGGCTCTATTTTATCGATCTAGGCACAGAGTTTAAAGCGCATGGCGCAAAAGCATTAAGGGCTTGTCCGAATCCACTTTTGCTATTTTAAGGATGGAAAAATTTGGTTTGCACCAGGGCGGATGGTCTAACAGGTTTGTGCCTATTCTCTTAATGAGTTATGTGTGTATTTCGAGCATAACGTGCATTAAACCAATCAGAGTTGATCATCTCCCATTCACTTTAAGAGTCAGTTGTGTTGCTCCTTGGCGCATTTGCTATTTGCATGGCAGACTTTGTAAGTGGAAAAACTGAATGCCTACATTAGATACAGCTAATAATAATATTATTCAACAGCAAACTGTCATGAATAAACTGATAAAAGCCCCCTGACTTGAAGGCATGCAGACAGTGTTTTTTATATTTATATAGGAAATAATCATTTTTGTAATATTTAAATTTTTTTGTGTAAAAATATTTGCTTATTGCTGTACATCTTGTGTGTATTAAGTGTATTATGTGTATGTGTTTAAGGCGAACAACTAACACGCTCTGCGCTGGACTTTAGACCTGCTTTCAGCTAGTCAGTTGCAGTCTATTTCAGTTCCTCAAAATTGCAACGCGTCAACAATTTCAAACACCCAAGAGTCCACAAAGTGGCGCAAATTAATTTACTATTTGAACAACGTGGGGCAAAATGAGAAAATTAGGGTTGTGTTGTTCTGAAAATAGCAACAAATCGTGCCAAATACGTCTTGCGACTTATTGCGCCAGGTGTATGATAGGGCCCCTAATGTCATTATCTGTCATTTCTGAGGTTTACATCATATTGATTAATATGAAAACCACAAAAACATATTCCCTTTTTCATTACATGCTCAGTGATTTGATCATTTTTAGATTGGTATATTTATTTTTGAATATGAATCTCTCCAAAGGGTTATAGTTGACGTTAAGTTTATAAAGGCAGTGGTGGAAAGTAATGAATATGTGACTCCTACTTTTTAATGATAGCTCAGAGTAAGCCTGCACTTTAAATGTCAAAACCTTTGACCTGCATTTCAGCCAATAATATTTGACTCAGAGCGACAGACCAATAAAAGCCCTGGACCATGGTGCAAAAGCTGTTGCTTGAGTAGCTTTTTGTAAATTCAGACCACAGCTCGTCATAACAAACAACGATCACACCGTGAATTAATTAGTTCAGCTGCACGTTTGTAGAACTACACGATAATGTTAATGAAATTCCTATTTTGATCCATATCCTGTCAGCAACTTTGACGTAATTTCTGTCACTCGATCACTTCCAGTCGGCGTGGAATTGCAGGTACAGCATAATTAGAATAATTTCAGCAAATGTCGTAAGCGGTTTATTGTAACATGAGAGCACATGTATGTAATGATAGTAAACGGGATACACAAGCTCTCAAATAGGCCTATAGAAATGAACTAGTCTACCAGTCCTCTCACTTATTGTGTGCTTGCATACAATTTCTTTACAACATAAATCTGTCCAGGCGCCACGGTGGCATAGTGAGTAGCATGTTCGCCTCACAGCAAGAAGGTCACTGATTCGAGCCTCGGCTGGGTCAGTTGGCATTTCTGTGTGGAGTTTGCATGTTCTCCCCGTGGTTGCGTGGGTTTCCTCCGGGTGCTCCGGTTTCCCCCACAAGTCCAGACATGTGGTACAGGTGAATTGGGTGAGCTAAATTGTCCGTAGTGTATGAGTGTGAATGAGTGTGTGTGAGAATATTTCCCAGAGATGGGTTGCGGCTGGAAGGGCATCCGCTGCGTAAAACGAATGCTGGATAAGTTGGCAGTTCATTCCGCTGTGGCGACCGCAGATAAATAAAGGGACTGAGCCGAAAAGAAAATGAATGAATGAATGATAAATCCGTCCTATAAATGTATAAGAATGAGGTATTGTTTGATGTGTACTTATAGTCATACTCTGCCCAAAAACATTACTGAATGGTGTATATGTAGAAGGCCTTTTTTAATTTTCAGTAAGCCAGCTCAAGTGCTTCCATGAACTGTCATGCCATATAAAAATCGGTTATGGTTATGAAGTGCACTCAATAAATCCTACAATGCACAGCAATAGAAGCATACAACCCATGTACAATCAACAGAAATTCCCATATGAGTGTGAGAGTTTGTGTGCTGTATGAACTTCCGCATCTGATCACAAGATATTTAAACCATAATACTATCGGTGTATAGTTAAAAATATATAAAAAAATTGTTTAATTAAATTAATATTTGTGTACATGGCAGATATCAAAAGTCTGATGTCAAATCACACGGTCTGACAGCAAAGTTTAAAATCGAATCCATCTATTTTTCAAACAACAAGGCACAAGCAAAAATAGCATCCCTTCCAGTGGGCTGAGTGCTCGAATTCACTCACTCATTTTATTCACTCCTTCAAATGGACTATATTAGTAGACTAATGTAGGGAATAGTGAATGAGTGTATAGGGGCGATTTCTAAACCTGCACTGGTTTCTTTAAAAATCAGTGATCTTCGCTGCCTGATTGAGATACAGTATGAAGTGGGCATTAGACTGGACAAGAAGCACTGCATCAAATTCCATTAGTTTGTGCCATGTATTTAAAATATGGAAATTTATTTTACCACAGTATTTTCAATGGAGTTTCTGCACTCACTAACAGCTTCTGGTTGCGTTTGCATTTATCTTTCATCTTGTTTTACACCCGAACAAGTAAATGAAGGCTCAAATCTAAATAACTGATGATATTTTATTTTTACGCAGCGGATGTCCTTCCAGCTGCAACCCATCACTGGGAAACATCCATTCACACACATACACTACGGACAATTTAGCTTACCCAATTCACCTATAGCGCATGTCTTTGGACTTGTGGGGAAACCGAGCACCAGGAGGAAACCTATGCGATTATGGGGAGAACATGCAAACTCCACACAGAAATGCCAACTGGGCCAGCCGAGGTTCTATCCAGCAACCTGTGAGGCGATTATGGTAGCCACTGTGACTCCCTTGTACGAACCAATATATAAGGTCAGGGCTTGACATTAACTTTTTTGATCACCAGCCACTGTGGCTAGTTGATTTCCAACAGGACTAGCCACTCGCCATTTTCACTAGCCACAATTTTGTTGTTGGGAAAATATATTTTATATGCATAAATTTGACTTAAATTTTACTAAAATTACTTGATTTAGATTTTGTGTTATGTACACGTGCCTCCTCATTCATTTCACTTTTTGTGTGTGTTGTGTATGAGCTTGCTCAGTGAGGATGAGCAAATGGGCTGTGTCACATTGCAATTAGTTTTTATTTCACATGACTTTTCAGGGCTCAAAATGAAGGATTTGCCAAATTTATCTCTGACCACAGCAAAAATAAATGAATTATTATTTCTTAGCCACAAATTTTAAATAATGTGTTAAAACTAGCAAAATATAGCTTTTTAACGCAACAAAGCTTTTCTTTAAAAAAATTGACATATAACAAAAGAATTATTGTCATGTATCTAACATATGCACAGAAATCTGTCCTGGCTAAAGGTCCCAGATCACCCGTTAACTGCACATACATGCGCAGTTAATCTAATATTAAAGCAATGTTATTGTAAAAAAAAAAAAATATATATATATACTTAAACTATATTAACTAAAATAACTGTAAGCAAAAGAGCAGTTAAAAAACACACCATGTATGTGTGATAATGAAACGATGATCACACGATCACACCAATTGCATTTTCTCTAGGCAGGTTACTTCACGCAAATAAACGGGAGCACGCATGCTTTTAAACCGTCATGCGCATCACATCACCTTTGCGACGAGTGATCATCCTCTCATTCGGTATTCAAAATCAGATTTTTAAAAAGAACTAACTACTTTAAACAGTTTTTAGAAGTGTACTTACTTAAGTACTTTCTTCACTCAGTACTTAAACTTGTAATTGAGTATTATTTTAGCAATGGAAAAGTGCTTTTACTTCAGTACAAAATGTACTGTGTAAAGGATACATCTAAAGCATCTTTTAAAACAGGTCTATTGAAGACTGCCAAAAAGGACCGATTATCATTTGACAGAGCTTGATGTGCCAAAATATGCAGGCCTAAGAGGGCACAGCTTGTGATTGAGAGGTACTGTCATGAGTCCTTTTTTGACTGAAACTAATTTGGGTTTTACTAAATCATTTACCTATTCAAATTACATGGCAGACTTTTATTTGCCAAAAATTCTACGTGACTTACAAAATAAATATTTACATTCTTCCTAGCCTGTTTTTATGTGCAGATGATTGGGCATAATCAATAATCTCATACACACACACACACACACACCAATCAATTTCCCCACAATGTCAATACTTAAATGTATTGCTATACTTATGGGGACACTTGGTTCCCACAACATAAGGAATACAATATATGCAGATGCTTTTCTGTTGTGATTTCAATTGATTCATTTCGTGGGCGTGATGCATATATTGTATAAATTGGAGCACTGCCTGTAAAGCTGTATTTTGCTCTAGTGTCATTTATGTGCAAGGATTGGTGTATTCGCTCCCTGTGATTATATTTGGCTCTTTAATTACCTCCTTTCATAGTGGATGAACTGCAGACACTTTTAGGCGACATTGTCATTGGGACATTAAGTTTCAAGCCATCCATTTTGCATTTGAAATGAACGTAGGGAAGGAGACGAATCGTTAAAAGATTAAACCTTGGAGAATGAAAGGTTAGTGTAACAAAAGAAACCTGCCGCCTTCAGCTGACAGAGAGAAAGTGAAGGGAGGGAGAACGAAAGACAAGCGAAAAAAAATGCTGCTATCAGACAGATGGTGATAAGCATTAAGTGTGGCTGATCTGATTGCAGTGAAGAGGTGTGGTGATAAAGTGCTACCCTTTTCTATATTTGGGTTAAAGATTAAATGGAAGGAAATTGAACCTTTTTGTCAAGCACTGTAGAAAAGCTTCCTCCACTTATGCTTGGCAAACCGTCTCCTTCACCCCTCCTTCTGGGGATTAATGTGTGTATGCATATCTGTCAGAGAGATCGAGAGGAGAGCAATTTGGTGTGTATTTACATCTCTGGGCGTGAGTAACTGTCTGCTTCGGCGTGTGTCTGTAGAGGCGTAGAGCTGTTGAGCGTGAACGTTGGTATGAAAGTGCAGTCAGCTTTCATTAGCAAAGGCTCGTTGCGCTGGGGGAAGCGTGTGTTATAGAGGCAGCCGTAACAGGCGCAGCGGACACTCACAGACGCTCTCTCTCCTCTGGTTTGTGTCTGGGGGCAGGACCTGCATACTAATGGCCCCCGTTTCAGGCTTGATCAATGAGCATAGATCAGACACTGGCTACCAATCTCTCTCACTGCAGAAACGGGGAGAGGCTTTAAATACCTTTAAATGCAGGTGCAGTGATGCTTCTGATCTAGCAGCAAGGGACATTTCAAAATCTGTTTCGAAGCTTGCTCAATCCATGTTGGGCAAACAATATAAAATAGATCATGTTCACCTGAGTAGTTTTTTATTATTATTTTGTGTCATCATATTTGTCTTTTTTTGTTTACAGTTCTGTATTTTAAATAGTACATAATTGAATGACTATTTAAAATATTTGAGTTAAATTTGGCATTTTTATTTGGGGAAACACTTGCTGTCGATCTTGTTGTTAATGTTTATAATAAGCCTACTGCATCTTAAACTTGAAACTTTAGCAAAAAATTAACACCTCCAAAAATACAAACGTTTTTCACCATACACAGCGGAATGAACCACCAACTTATCCAGCATGTGTTTATGCAGAGGATGCACTTCCAGCTGCAACCCATCACTGGGAAACATCCATACACTCTTATTCACAAACATACACTACGGTCAATTTAGCTTACCCAACTCCCCTATAGCGCATGTCTTTGGACTTGTGGGGGAAACCAGAGCACCCGGAGGAAACCCACACAAACATGGGGAGAACATGCAAACTCCACACAGAAATGCAAACTGACCCAGCTGAGGTTTAAAACAGTGACCTTCTTGCTGTTAAGCAACAGCACTACCCACTGCATCACCATATATGTAAGTGATCACTTGGTTTGTGGGTTTGAAACTTTTAGTTGTCCGCTGTTGAGCAGGAAAGTCACCACCAGTGTGATGGTCTGCTTGTAATTTTATTTTATTTTTTTGCATTTTTGGAGCCTAGGAGTCCCAGCCTTTTAATGTTTTCATTGTTTAATTTTCAATCAGACAACTTGCCTTGGGGCGAAAAAGTTTGCTACGTTCCTTGTGAGCAATGATGTACAAATTACTACACTCTTGACAAAAGGCTGTTTTTTGCCTTGAAATATTGCTAATGTCAGTACCTTTATAGGGTCCTTTTACGTTCTGTACCTTTATCAGAGAATGGTGAAGAGGGTTGAGAAATAGTTTTAGTCATTTTATTACGTAAAATCAGAATCAGAATCAGAAAGAGCTTTATTGCCAGGTATGTTCACACATACGAGGAATTTGTTTTCGTGACAGAGCTTATACAGTGCAACAGAATTACAGAGACAGGACAAAAAACAGATAATAAATACATTCAAAAAATAGAAGTAAGTGTTAAATGCAAATATACAGATGGACAAGTGTATGTACAGGTGTATTACTATATACAACATCATATGTGCAGCTGTTATGTGCAAATGTTGTTAAATAAGTGTATCTGTGTGTAATAAGTGTATTTGTTATGTGCAAATTTGGCATGTAAAGTGTGTTGTTAAAAAAGTGTATGTGTGTGTAAGAGTGTATTGCAAGTAGGGATGTTGGTTCCACGATTGTTATCATCAATATAACAATGATACAAAAAATACAAATATAAACGCAAAAAAAAAAATCAAATAAAAACCCACACATAAAGACAACACTGAACACAGAGCTACAAACCATGGAGGGTTTAAATTCACTGGATACTGAAAACATGGCACAGGTGAGGATAGTCAATGAACTTATGAGTAACCAAAGAAACAAACTAGAAAAACAGCAACAGGAAATCAGAAAGAATAGGAAACGAAACAAAATAAACACAAAAATACAATTTCATACAGCATACTTAAAACTCTTATTCAACGATTCTCAGCTATGCTCCTAGGGTCAACCCAATACCAAAAAACAAACAAACAAACTTTAACACATCTGATTCAGGTCATCACCTCATTTGCAGAGCCTTCTAGACCTGAAGTGAGTATGTCAGACAAAGGAAACATGCAGTTCTGTGGGCTCCTGTGGTGTGGTGAGGAACCACTGCTCTTATTAATGCTTCCTTGTTTCCTTTCTCCTGCATCCTCCAGCTTGTGACCTGGAAACCAATCGGAGTAAGCCATCTTGAAGGACATTTCAGTTTTTTTTAATTACATCACAAGAAGATAAGGAATGTGGACTGCGAAGTGCATCTCATTTCTTATTTATAAATCCTCATTTCCTTTCCTTGGTTCCTTTTATCATTTTTAGGCCCTCCTCCTTAGGGTGTGAGAATAAAGGAATCACAGAAAAACATATTCGTAAATTGGAATTTTCTTGATCACATGAGCAGCACTTCAAAAGGTCATTGACTGCATTCATTCCACACTTCCTCAACTCCTTCCTCATGGCGCAATAGAAAATTGAAATGTCCTTCAAGCTTGCTAATGTTAATTGGTTACTGGGTCACTGGCTGGAGGAAAGAGTGGCATGGAACAAGTAAACACCCATATGTGGACTGAGAAGCACCCCAAGTGCACCCTATGTGCAAGCTGAAAAATCTAATACGTTCTCCTCCTCCTTCATTTCACAAATCAAAATAAGTAAAAAAAATAGCTTTAACTTTGCAGTTTAATAAAATCTCACATATGAAAATAATGTCTTATTAATATTTATTGGGACTCTCTTTATGTGACTTTATTTACGATACCTCAACAACATCAATTGAGCTGATCAATTGAAAGTACAGGTAATGACACTTTGGAATACTTGATCAAGAATGCATATAAATGGGGTTTTCTTCTAATTGTCTGTCCTTGTTTTGTCCAACAATTCATCTTTTTCTTTGCTCTTTCCCTTGCATCTTAAATTAGTTGGAGATATGATGTTAAAAAGCTTTAAAAATTATGTTCATTGGGAGTGAACAAGAACAATTTGTTGACGCAATGTAACGTTATGTGTATTTATATAGCGCATTTATTGTGTATGGCCATACACCCAAAGCGCTTTACAATCATGAGGGGGTTCGTAAAGGATTTCAAGCATTCACACTAAGATAATGCTTGACTAATTTAGCAGGTTTGGCATGCTGTCCCGGGAGAGAACCTCGGAGATAGCTGACCCCAAGGCTCCCACCATGTCAGTGAGCAGTAGAAGAGATTCGAGATCAGGTAATTCTCGATAACTTCCCAAAAATGCTATTGTCTCAGGACAGCAGGCGTGTATTTGAAGAACACCCCTAAAAGGCTGGAAAAAAAGTGTTATATCTGGCTGCTGGATATAGTATTTGAGACGAAAGAAATAGAAGCAAGAAGAGATGCAGACTCCTGTGAAGGGGCCAGAAAGGAACAGATGGGGATATATGACTTCGGGGGAGTCAGCGCTTGAGGAACACTCCTTTCTTCTGTAACCGTATTGATAGGTTATATCAGAGATGCCCAAACTAGGGCCTGTTAGGGCAAAGTTGGCCCACCATCCCATCTGAGAATAGAAGGAGAATGATGGGAAATTTTGAGGGGATTGCCTTTAACCGAGATTGTCATTTCTAATTTAACATAACTTTTGTTTTTTAACTGGTGAGCTACAAAAAAAAAAGCAAACTGAAATTAAATTTTTCAATTAAATGTTGTAAATGAATCATATTTAAAATAAATAAATAAATACAGCCACTTAATGGACAGTGGACATCGCAGAAGACATCAGCAAAAGAATCAAAGCAGTGTTTTTTAAAGTTATCAATGGGATTGTTCATGTTTTTTTATTTACTGTAAAAGATTCATTCATTCATTGTACAAAAATGTATAACCTAAATCAATTAAAATATTTTAAATATAATAAATTACAGTATTAATTAAATTATATTATGAATTATAATAATCAATTTGGAAATTACATGGACAATTTTACAGTTTGGTAAATTGATCTCCGGCCCACCATCCTCAATCAAGTTCAGTTTTTGGCCCTTCATAAGAAGTTTGGGCACCCCCGGGTTATATGTATCGATAGGTTATATTGTGCAATGCTGGAGCGTGTTGTAGCTGGAAGCATTTTCCAAAACGAAGTTGAGGAATGAAGTTTAGGCTGAATATTTATATTAAATTTGGAATGATCTGATTGGCTAGCTAGCGATTAGTGATAGGGAACAGCTGTAGTCAATCCTATCACATGCTCCTTTCGAAATTAGTTTGTGGAAATTCACTTGTTCAAAAACACTGATTCATTCACCACTAATGATCTGTAACATCATGTAAAATAAGCACTGTTGTGGGTTGGTAGTCTATTCAGTTGGAGAAGACATTTCTGACAGGCACAGCATGCTTCCAGAATTAAAGAGAGAATAAAGGAGCAGCGTTGGCTGTCTGAGTCACCATAGTGCCAGTTTTGCCTATAACAAATTGAAGCTAATGCAATGAGGATGCAATCTTGTTCGCTCTTGCTGTCTCTCACCTCTCACTTTCCTGCTTTCTCTTAGCTCCCATTTACCACTCACTTTCCTTTTTTATTTGTGTTGCCACTTCCCCTCCTGAGGATTCTGCCCAGTCATCATGTCATAAATGGGAAGAAACCTTGTCCATATTTTGGCAAAAGCACCCCCGCTGTTTGAACGCTAGAATATTGACCTGTCTCCCTTCCACCTCACTGAGCTTATGCTAATGTGTGCTGAAGGGTCCTCAATTCTTTACTTTTCTTAAAGGGGTAGTTCACCCAATAATGAATATTCTGAAATAATCAAATCAAATCAAATAATCAAGCGGCAACCTCCTGCTCTCCCTCGAGATGCCAATACGGAAGTAACTGAAACTGCAATTCATCGAAATTCCGCTAGTCCTGGCTCCATATGGAGCAAATTTCTATTGAGCCCACTGTTAAAATGGCCAACTTTACAGCAGAAAAAAAGGTGTTTACAGCCAGGTACAAAGAGTGATTTTGGTTCATATAGCTAATACTACCCTTCATGACGACTGTGAGGGGATGAATTTTTTTTTATAACTCATTCGTTTCCTTTATATCAAGTTATATTAAGTTTGCTGAATTAAGGGCGTGGCCACTTAAGTAACAGCTAGTCTGGCTGGTGGCCATCACGTCACCTCAGCTGATTCCGGCTGATTAGCCACTGATCTCGGCATATTCATCGTATTTTTGTGTTTTTTTATGTGACTTTACACAGTCAGCTGCCATTTGGAATTATTTCTTACAATTATCAGATGATATGGCATGCTGTTTGCACTTAATTGTGCACACAAACCATTCATGTGGCCCCCGTTTCCCAGGTGAGTGAAATAATATACTTATACTCTATAAATGTATTTGATTTATTTAAGATCATATATCATTTATACCTGTAATGCACTCCAGAATCTGACAGATTGATTAGCTGTAGACTACAGCAGTCGTCTGAAGCGTTGTCATACAGTGTTATGGCTGGATTTCATCAATAGCCTTGCGTTTGCTGACACAGACTATATCTAAAGTATTTGGATGTAATTCACACTTTCTTCCTGTTGAAAAACATCATAAGAACAATGTTAAGTGTCTTAATGTATTACAACAGTGCTTTTAAAAGACTAAACACTTTATTGATATAGTGTACAACCAAGCAAATGTGGCCAGAAATGAGTCGCATGTAATTAAGTATTAAGCATTTCTCCCATAAGAAAGCCCTTCTAAGCTAAATGCCAGCATGCGTCCTGTAGCTCCACTCACGCTCCGTCTCTTTGCCCTTGTTTGGTATGCCCCAGTTGGTGCGAAGACGCGCGAACAAAATGGCGACCGTTGGCCACGCCTACTAGTAGCTTATTTTAGGTTCTTCAGAAACCTATAGATGACGTCACGGATACTACGTCCATATCTTTTACAGTCTAAGGAAATAATATATTAGTTTATATTGTTTCATGTAGGGCTTCTCTTCTTCCATAGATCACAAAAGAAGGTCAAAAATAATATTGCACCTTGTTGGCGTTTTTACAATTGCTTTGCTTTCGTTGAGAGATTGCTAGTAAATATTAAACATTAAATAATAATCACCGTGTGCTATATTGTGCATGCATATTTCTAAATTAAATCTCCATTTTTACTTTTTTTAAAATTATGATTGTTATTATTCAATGCAAAAAAAATATATTTTTCCACATAAAATTTGTATTAATAAACATATTTTTCAGGGAACAATAAGAATATATATATTTGCAAATGTATACTCCAAAAGTCTTTTGGTTAATTAATTTAAACATTTTTTTTTTTCAATTTTTTAAACAATTGATTCTTTAACTAACTTACTAAATGTCATTTAGGTCTTAAAACTTTGAGTTATAGTAAATGGTGTCTTTTTTTATTTTGGGCGAACTATCCATTTGAGATGCTCTCTGAGTAACCTATACTTTATTACATGCACTCAAATATTCTTCCCCCTTTGTCCCCTGGTGGTTTACAGGGCAGCTTTTAAGTGAGCGTTGAGTGTCAAGCTTCAAATTGAATCAAATTCCCAATAAATTGCCATTGGCATTATTATGCGTGCAGTTGAGAAAGAGTGTGCTCAAGGACGACCACTGATGTGTGAGAAGAGACACTTTCCCCTTCACAACCACCAGGGGCAGCAGAGCCTCTTTTTTACCACAAAATTTCAGATGGTGCTGTTGTCACTGAATCACTGGATAAATTTTACAAGTAACTGAGAAGTCTGGCCCACATACAAACTATTGTGTACATTTTTATAGATACATTGCATGCACCATTAGCACCGAAGACTGTGGACACACCATCACACAGTGCATTTTGTTACGCACTGAATATTTTGCCACACACAATCCTCCTCTTTGCTCTCAGAGTGTTTCTTTTTCTGAGAGCGGGACATGTTTGCCATACCCCCCTGCATCCCTCATGGCTTATTCATGAGCCAGTGTTGTGCTGGTGGTTAGCTGTGTGGGTTCAGAGCTATCCACGCTGCTGCCACACTAAACAATGGCAGAGATCTCGGCATGTTTATTTATCAGAGTCAGGGTGCCTAGTGCTACGGGTCTCACATCATTTATCTCTGCTATCAGTTCGGTCGCTGTCTGCTGTAATGGGGCCTGCTTGGCCTGTCCTCGGAGAGACAGCTCCACAGCGGACCCTTCAAAGGCACCTTGTGGCTACTTAATGAGCCACTGGATTATTCTGCTTTGGTTCTTAATTGGCGGCTTGGGGTTCATGTCAGACCCTTGTGCTGGGACAGAAAAATAACATGATGAATCCTTGCAAAATATGTATGCACTTTTGGAAACACACAGTGTACATGATCAGAAAATGATGCTGCATTAGACAGAACCTTTAAACGCTCCAATATACTTCAAGGGAAATTTATAGGGGTGGTCTAATGGAATTTTTAAGGCTTGATTGTGTGTATGGGGTTCATAGCAACATGTTCATTTTTTATTTTTTTTTAAATCACATTATTTTCACCTTATTTACCTTCTTTGTAAGCAGATTTTCAGAGGATAAAAAAACGATGGTTGATTACTTGGTTCTTTGAAGGCTTTCTCTTGGAAATTTGTAATGGGCTCTGATTGGTTATCTGGCTGAGGGTCAGTGCTTAATTTGAGCAGGATCCTGTTGTGGAAAATATCAGATTTTTCAGTTATGAGTTAACCAAATTAATTGGTTGATAATTCAAATTAATCAGTCTGAAGTGGTTTGTTTGAAGAGTTTGAAACAGTTTGTAAAGCAAGCCTTCTGGAAAATTTCACCTTGACTGGAAAATACCTTTTAACTCTATTGGTTCATGCCAGTGATGTAAGGTTTTAATATAAATAATCTCCAAGAATTCTGAAGTAATTCTGAAGTGACTTAAGCTGGACAAGAGAGAGATGCAGTAATCAGTCAACAATGGGAGGATGGATGACACCATGATTGAGTGTTTCTTGTGGGATGAAACAGACTTATAACTTAAGAGATTGAAAAAACAAACAAAAAAGGGACTATGATTTCATCTTGTAGTTCTACATATCATCAATAACACATCAGTGTTAGCTTTCTGTATACCTTATAACACTATAAAACACTGTGCATTCACCCAACTGACAGATCACTGGTTGTTCCTAGTATGCTAGATTAGACCCTGCTATGAAGTAGAAGCTCATACACACATCAAAATGTTGTTGTGTGAACACATCAAAAAAGCAGGCACTTCTGCTAATTGTTCTTCCAATGTTAAGGTCTCTACTGTCTAACATTAAAACAATCTTGCATCATATAAATAAACTTCATTTCAAGAGTTCACACTTAGCTGATGATTGATTATAAAGCTTGTTTGGCATGCTGTCTCGGGAGAGAGCCCTGAGCTCATAGGATCCTCGAGCCTGGGTTTCCCCCCCCGTGTGCAAGGTGAGAGGAGAATTTGAGCTCAGGTAGATCTCGTGAACTCCCCTGCGGGTAGCTAATGAACGGATAGTGGTCGCTATGAAAAGATAACTACTTACTAGGAGCATGTCTATGGTGCCGATTTATATTAGTCAATTAACTTAGATTGCATGTTTTTGGACGGTGGGAAGAAAACCGGGAAACCCGGGGGAAACCCACGTGAGCACAGGGAGAACGTGTAAACTTCACACAGAAATGTCAGTTGGCTTGGTAAGGACTAGAACCAGTGACGTTCTTGCTGTAAGGCAACAGTACTAACCACTGGGCCACCATGCCACCCATCTAGGAATGGAGGAGGAGTAGGGGTGGAAGGGGGGATTCTTCAAAACGAAGATGGCTGTGATATGGAACTTAGGGTATATATAGTGGCTTATGAATCATCTAATTGCTGAATAATGGAATTGAATAATGCGGAACCAGCTGCAGGCAATCATCTGCACGTGATTCCCTCAAATTAGTTTATAAATAAACTTCACTTGAGGAATGCTGACTTGACAGCCTAAAACATTTAATAGTTTATAGATACGTTAAGTGGCATATTCTAGGTATGTACTCTTACAATCCCATTCATTAAGTTTAAATAATTGGGTTCTTCTGTTCTCAATTCTCAATCGATGTTATTGTCAAAGTTTCCTCATGAAAATGTAAATCTCCAGTACCAACCTGTCAGAGATTTGTTGTACAACAAATGTAGAAATCAATTTTGCTACTGATTGCCACTGAGTGAGTTCATCATCAGACTTCGTCTCGACAAGTTAACATCATGGCTGTCATAAAATGAACACAAATATCTGAAGTAGAGAATATTCAGCTTGTATTTACAAAAAAGCAGGGGACTGAGCTCCTAAAATCTCTGCTACTTATTGAAAATCATTATGCCACTTTAGTAGAGAGTGAACAGATGATGTTTTTGATGGTTCATAAGATTATTTCAGGGAGTTCCAGCCCCTGTTGGTAAAGGAAATTGTAGCTTGTGTCACTTTAGATGAGAGCTGAGATATGTGGCGAGAAAGACAGGGCCGATCAAGGGGACTCTGCTTTAAGCTGTCCCTGCGGAGGGTCGGCTCTTTCACTGCCACAAGAGAACCCAGCACTCAGTCTGTCTGAGTTTTGTCATTTCTTTCTGTCGCCAGTGCACTGCCCATGGGAGAGCAGTTAAGCTTCACAATCTCTGAAAGGAGAGAGACATGTAAATGTTTCTAAACTCTGTCTAGGCCCCCATCTGCATATTAATAACCAACTCACACAGCTGTCCTTTCACCCAGAGCTTCATGGAAAAACATAAATGGTACCTGTTAAGTGTAATGAGTGCTATGTTGAGTGGCTTTTATCATGCTAGTCACAATGATAAACATTGTGAATGCTTGAGCTTGACAGTAAAATTAAAATGGTTCATTAAAGCATTGTTCACCTAAGAATATTAGTTCACTTACTCATAAAAATTCTTGAAATTTGAAGTCTGATTGACTTTTTTTTTAAAAACTTTTTTTTAAGTGTTTAGTCGTCTAATCAAACATTTATTAACGGTTTAAATCATAATAAATAGCCTTTAATTATCTATGTAGCGATCAAGCATGCCCATAAAAAATTAAAATCTATTTAAGTATTACCTAAATTAGTAGCCATATAAAGTTACTATTTAAAGTCAATGAATGATTAACATTATTTTATATAACCATATTTTAAGCAAATAATAATATTTTAGAGATCCAAGCCTCTTCTGTTTGATTAAAGGTTAGTTGACTATAAAGGGTCAATCAATCAATCAATCAATCAATCAATCAATCAATCAATCAATCAATCAATCAATCAATCAATCAATCAATCA
>CAIGQQ010040079.1:2566135-2604312 GCA_903798035.1 Danio albolineatus | reverse complement strand
TCAATCAATCAATCAATCAATCAATCAATCAATCAATCAATCAATCAGGTATAATTTTTTAAGAGGCTGGTACTGAAGCAGTTTTAAAATGGTCAACATCTAAACACCTGAAAAAAGATATATAGCATGATGTTGGATGACAATAAAGACATTTTCTTAAAGTTCGTTGAAAAATGAATCTTTAAATAAATCAATATAATAAAGTTAAATGACATCATTAAATAAATAAATTATATCGTTTTATAAATATTTTAAACATTTGTACAAACTGAACGAATGTACATAATTCACAATACAACATAAAGACCTAATCCAGTTACAGTAATCTAACACTAAATAAGATACGATAGTAATAGTAACAGCTAAGTAGTCTGTATTCTTGATGATACATACCAACATTGGATTTCTGGAAATCTTTTCCAGAAATATGACTATTTTGGCCTTCTCTACCTAAAAAGACACCACTCCTGACTTACAGCATGTTTTAAAGATGGAGTATGCAATATAAATAATACAATATGACAGAAAAAAAAGCCTGGTTGCTGCTGGAAGTGCATCGACTGCGTTAAAAAAAAATCGAGAGAATTGGTGGTACGTTCTGTTGTGGCAACCCTTGAAAAATCAGGGACTAAGCTGAAGTATAGTGAGTGAGTGAGAATAAGCCTGACATCATACCATCTAAGTCAGCAGTATTCAATCCTGGTCCGCGCGACCTCTTGCACTTCTTATTTTGCATGTCTCTTTTGCTTAACACACCCGATTTAGATAACCGGTTTCTTAGAAAAGAGCTTCATGAAGGAGCTGTTTTCAGGATGACATGTTCCCTACATAGTATTCGCCGCTGTCTACCCAATACACACTGGAGAAAAAAAACTGATTTGTGCTACACCACTGTTTGCAGCTATTTCAATTATTACAGAAGTGTGAAGGGTTATTTAACCGTAATCATGTGATTAGCACAGAAGTCACATCTCATGCATGACACGCTTTAAACTGAACACAATTTCAAACTGGAATCATGGCAGAATATCATATGATGTCCTCTTCTCAGGGCGCTAACAGTCGAATGAAACAAACATTAGATCCGGTAAGAAAAAAAAAATGCATATCGCCAGGACCTGCATTGAGAGCTGCTGATCAAAGTCACAGTCTATCACAGTCTTTTCCATTTGTGGAGCAAGCAAAAGTACAGTTCAGCTGTGACATCTTGTAGAAAAACTTAGTAGTTTAAATGTATGAGCAAAAATCAAGCTTCACGCGTACAGTTAGAAGGTTCAACAATAATTATAATTACAGTTATATTACATTTTGGTTGCTGATTTAAAATGTAGCCTATTTGTTTCTACATGTAAAAAGAATCATTCCTATCCTATCTATGTTTTGTGCACTTCTTCATTCAGAAGATATAGATACATAGAGACTTAGGTCATTTAAGTGTCACCAAAATGAATCAAGTCGTCTTTATTTTTTCATTGTCACTTTAAAATGCAGATTGTATCAAAGCAGCTTAAAACAGATGACAAAAGGAGCATAAAAAGCCATAATATTTCAGCCTGTGAAATTGTCCAGCATATCAGGCAGGCAGGAGGGTAGGGGTAGAATGCTGAAGTAGTTCTAGTTAAATTTAAACTGATTCATGGTTGGTTACATTTACAGTTTTTTTTATTTGCTAAAACGCTAAAATCCAATTGGCTGAATGAAGTTCTGAGTTGCCTGATCTCATTTAGCTAATTGTGCAGTCTGTTGTCAATACCTTAAACCATTAGACATGATGAAACACAATGTGCTTCATCACAATGTGCAACTTACTTTGACTTTTCAGCTAAACACTAAAACACAAAAAATTCTCATTCTCAAAACACATTCTGCACTCTAATGCACGTCATCCATACTGGTAAAAACAAGTAGCAACAATCAAATACAAATAGAGAAAATGTCATTGATTCAACACAACCACTCAAATTTGATGTCACGTTTTTTCAAATGATGCGACACAACCAATATAAGCCAGTTCAGAGAGCAAACAGGTTGTTGAAGGTGGAAATGAGAGTGTCTACGCATGACTAAAAAAAACAATGTGAAAGGACTACAATGGGCAGTTTCTAAACTTCTAAACACTTTGTAAACCGCCCTCCATAGTCGCCTTTTCTGAATCAGATTTTTTTATCCTGTTGGAGATGGAACGTATATGGTAGATAGCACCATACTGGAGTAAATCTGCTGCAAGTCATCAATCAGGTCAGGGCTTGATATGGCACACAAAAAAAGCTTCTTCCCTTGTTGCCTCAATTGGGACAATATTGCTTGTGATGTGGAACAAGTGCCCTGGCCTGAGCCAGACCAAAGACAAGAAGGAGCAAATTGAGCAAATCACGTTTCCTCTGATTTTTGTTCCTTTTAGTACTACTGTAGTACAGTGCGTTGTAAACTGTATGCTGTACAATGAGCAACTTGTATGGCCCTGAACTTTGAGATTAAAAATGTACTTCTTCCTGAGAACTATATATTTTGAACAATAAGTTCTGATCATTCTGTTTATTATTTTAGAGCAGCGCTTGATTTTGAACACAGGTTTTGAGGCAAAAGTTTTATTTTGCAAGAGAAGTGAGAGGTTTTGTAAATAGGGCTTGAAGATGACATCTTAATGGTTTAAGAAAATTGAGCAAGGTTTAGGAATTGTGTTCATGCAACTGAAAACTGTAATTCACATCAGTTTAATGCAATTTAATACCAATTGACCCTTCGCTAAGCCACACCTGAAAACTGCCACACACCAATCGTGGCTAAGCAACCATAGCTACACACGGGAGGTCTGTCAAGCTTTTGAACGAGGGAAACAAGCCAAAGCGTTGTGCGTATGGAATGTGCAAATCTGATACCCGGTATCATAAAAGTTTGGAGGGGGTGGTGGAATTTTTTCCCCCTTTCTAAAACCTAAGACCCAAGGAGAGACATACCAGCGTTGATCAAGCTGTGTGAGGGGCTCTAAGAGCGGGGTTAAGTTGGTTTTGTTTTCGATATTCCTGACACATTCAGTGATAGACGGCAATAACTCATACACCTCTTACCCTGTAAAGATCTAAACTGTGTTTCCTACAAATATACAAGCAGGTAATTTATATCCCTCATGCCCATGTCAGAGCAACAATTGACCGACATTTTCGTCATTCTTTTAGAGATTTAGTCATTAGTGACGACGTTATAGAGGGTTAGTGTCTGCTTTTATATTTGGTGTCGGATTAATATTTGCAGGTAGGGACAATCTTATATGTTCACTTCTGCTATTTATACTTTGATTTGCACTTTGGTTTATTTATTTTTTTCCACGTAACTACAAATTAGAATAGAAACTGTATAAATAGCACACAAACATACTGACAGTTATAGGTACTGTACATTGTTATGGGTCAATGGTGCTAATATTCAGCACTTATCCATCAATTTCCCCTTTCTGGCTCTTTCTGTCTATGAATGAATTATGCACTGTCCATGTGTGTGTTTCCTCGTTGGTTAGTAACGCTTTATTCATTGCACTTTTTTTAATCTAAAAAAAGAGAAATCAGTGTTATTATTAGATTATCTTTAAATTTCACCTATCCTGCTGAGCATGAACTAAGCTGTTGAATGGTCAGCGTATGAGGCGGCTTGGCTAACCTAGCTTCAATTTTGATTAAATTATTATCTAATCTGTTGCGTATTAAGTCGTGATCATGAATATACCCCTGTAATTCATACTGCAGGGCTTTATTGTCTGGCTTTCTCAGATATCTCACCTGTTCGCCAAAAATGACTACTTTTATCCCTGGGAATGTCTGACATCGGCACAGACATGTTGTAATAGACGTGCCAGGCACGAAAGCTTTACAGGCGTAACAACAGTAACTAAGGAGGGCAGGGTCTTGCGAAGGGTCAATTGATGTAAACAGAAAACAAACCTTGAGAGAAAGCAGACTTAGCAGGGTGACCAATTCTTCTCTGGCCAAACATAAAAGGCTAATCTGAACACTCCATGACAGATTCTCAAGCCCTCCAGTCTCCGGAGACCACACGATGGGATCAGTGCAGTGATTCGTCTGTCACTGGGGTCTCTGCAGGAATCAGTCTTACGCTCTTGACTTATCAACAGCCACAACAATCATCTGCTCTTGATAGAGGCTGGATCTAAGTTTATGTGAACCTCTAGATGAGGAGACACCCAAAAGAGAGTATCTTTTTGGGAAGTGTTCCCAAAAATGTTATGTTCTGATTTAATACTAGTACACAACGGTTATACAGATTTTGAAACCGAACCCTATCAACCAACCAATCAATCAATATATATAAAAAAAAAAAAAAAAGGCTTCAAGCGACATCAAGGGAAATTAAATAATGACTTTTTTTGCACACAGCAAACAGTCTCATCTTTTGTTTTCTTCCACCTCGCCCCCCAAATCTCACCCTCACTCCCTCATTTCTATGACTCAGCTTTTTTTGGTTAGGCCATTAGATGCATAGTTTCTCATCGCATCTGCTCTGTGGCCTGGTTACTCATAGTTCCTTTAATAAATTGAAATGTGAGAGGCGAAGCAGCCAGAGCAAGCAACACACTCCTGTCACAATGCATTCTGCTTTCTTTGCTCCAGCATAAATGAACGGCATCACTTCCTCTATCGCAAAGTGGCTAAATGCTCTAAAAGAGATTGGCTTTCCTGTTTCCGAAGAGTCATTTACAGTGGCTCACACCGGTCCTGGCTGCATCACAACACTCTATTACTTAACAAAGTGTGACCACATACATGCACTGCCACTACCTTATCCTATTATTTGTGAACCCCCATTCAAAGAAGGTGACAGTGGCCCATCTGAGGTGAAGTTTTACACAGCAGGTCCTGTAATAACTGTACTTGTGCTGTGGATTGTGATGACTCCTGCTGAAAATGTGTATGTTTATGTGACATTTTAAGGTGACTTTGGGTTTAGATTTTTATCCGACAAATTTTACAAGGGTGTTTTTCTCCTTTGTAAAACACTGTCTTTTTTAAAAGTGTGTTTCATTTGCTGGACATATTTATCTATTTAATTAAAATAAACAAAAACATTGTTCAATAACAGTTAATTGCAATTCCATGTGTCCAGGTGAATCATTTTACCATCGATGTGAGAAATATCAAAAGTGCTAAAGCAATTTCTGACTTATAAATGATAATGTGCATAAAAAAGGAACCAAACAGTTGCCTTCACTTGCCAAAAAGTCTCTCACAATGGATTTAGCCCAGCAGACAATCTTTATTATTGGTCCCTGCAGTTAGTCATTTACTTGATGATCCTAAACCCTTCTGGATGTTCTCAGATTGTCCTTCTTGGTGTGGCAAAAGGCAGTGCTACCACTAGGCGGCAATGTTGAAACTCAGAAAGGATTTACATGTTGTTTGGATGCAAATAGTTACAAAAAGAATACTTGGAGACAGTAAAATAAATAAAGAGAAAATGAGAGAAAGCGAGCAGAGGAGGGTGGGATGTGGAAGAGAGTATTATGCCTCAGGTTGTTGGCTTGTAGATAAGGGCTCATGGCTGATTGGAATTTACTGTTACATACAATGCAGGCAGTACTTGCGGCCTCTTAATATGCAGGATGATGTTCTGAGTCGCAATCTGAAATAGAGCAAATAATGAAAATTGAGAGTGAGCGAGAAATGTGTGGCATGCTTTGAATAAATGTCCCACTCATGGACAAAAAGAAATTGTGACAGCGGTAAGAAAGCTCTCTTCTCATTTGACTCCATAAAAGCAAACTGGATAAAAGGAATTTGCATGACATTTTGGAATAATGTGTCTCATCTAGTCAAGGTGACAGATGCAATATATAACTTTCTTAAATATGCATGGATGGGAGTGCTTCCTTATGACTCTCACAGGCCATTTACTAGTGTACTTCTGAGAATTGGACTCAAATATGCTTTGTTGGAATATAAGATGTAACTAAGAATTAGATATGGGATGCAGACGCATAATGGATGTGCGAAAGGTAAGTTAGTGTCTTAAATCAGAGTTGTAGGTAAAACACGCTGTGCTTTATTATAAACACTGACTTGCTTGTCAGTTAACCAGCAGGGAATGTAGCAGAATTTAAAACAAAACACAATCCCATAAATCGAAGGTGTGAAGAATTCGGAGGTTGCTCAGAATGCACAAATTAAAAATACACATACAAATGATGTCGCAAACTAGCAGAGACTAAACGTGTTGGTATTCTTCTAACCACACAGATGATCATGGCAGTAAAATAATAGTGTAAATATCAGTAATCCGACCAGCACATACCGTTGTAAATCACATATCTTTTTGTCTAAAAGTGAATCTTCTACAAATGCATACACATTAATGTTAGCTAGAATAATGATCACCTACATGCCGTTTTATCATGCATATTTTACTGTGTTTTTAAACCCTGACAGAATGTTTTTGTTCAAATGCCTGTCACAGTATATTAAACATTGGATGTTAGCACACAAACTATTTCAGTATATTCAACATGGGATGTTGGTGTGGGCACTACATTAAGGGAATCTATGAAGCTTGGGCATTGTACTAAAATAGAAACACAAGAAAGATGGCGGCGCCACGGTGGGTAGCACGTGAGTAGCAAGTGAGTAGCACGTTCGCCTCAGAGCAAGAAGGTCGCTGGTTCGAGCCTCGGCTGGGTCAGTTGGCATTTCTGTGTGGAGTTTGCATGTTCTCCCCGTGTTTGCGTGGGTTTCCGCCGGGTGCTCCGGTTTCCCCCACAGTCCAAAGATATGCGGTACAGGTGAATTGGTTAAGCTAAATTATCCGTAGTGTATGTGTGTGAATGAGAATGTATGGATGTTTCCCAGAGATGGCTGGAAGGGCATCCGCTGCGTAAAACAAATGCTGGATAAGTTGGCGGATCATTCCGCTGTGGCGACCCCGGATTAATAAAGGGACTAAGCCGACAAGAAAATAAATGAATGAATGAAGAAAGATGGCTTTAGCCATGGTGCAATGGACCAAGTACTTCATCCAATTGTATCTTTCATTTCAGTTTAATATTATTTGTTTTAATTTTCAAGTAATAGATTTTAAGTTCCAAACATAGGTAAATATAAATGTTTTCAATTAAAAAAATATTTGTTGTGACCAATATAAAATTTTAAGGTTAGTCACACAGGTCAGTGCATGCATATTAAGCAGAAACTCAATATGCTTTGTACTTTCATGGACATAAATATATTTTTTTAAGGCAAGTGATTCATATTTCATTGGCTCAAGTGTTCAAATTTAGATGTGAAACCATTACCCTATTTTTTTTTTTATTGGATGAATGATAAATTTTTGTTTTGATTAAAGCTATATATTTTTGTTTAGAACAGTCTTTCTTTAATAAGATAGATATGCTTTGTACCAGGCTGCATAAAATTGTTATAAAAGAAAATCTTAAGGCTAATTATTTAATTTTCATTGGGTCAAGTGACAAAATTTAGGTGTGCATGATGTCACCCATTCAAATTAATTGAGAACGAAAAGGTTCCTTATTGTTTTAGCTGTTTTTAAACTGTGATTAGTTTGGAAATTATACTAATGTATGGGTGAAAATGTAAAACAAAACCCTTAACAAGGTCTAGAGACAGATTTTTTAAAAAAGTAAACACTTCAACTGCTAGGTCGTTATATAAATTTATAAATACGTAAAAAATACATAAATCTTTGCCACAAAATTCAAAAAATTTTTTGGTAATGTCTAAAAACATATTATGTCACTGTATTATGTCATTATTTTGTCTAGGGCTGTGCGATTTGATTCAGATTTTTGACAGATATTGTGATTGCGATTTGATTTGCGATGTAATTTTGTAGTCAAGCTTCAGCTAAATAATCTGTATCATAGCTTCTTACTGCTAAAATGCAGTGAGTGATAGTTAAAAAAAGAAACTGAAAAGATATTGACTTGCTCCAAAATTTATTCAAATTAGTTTTTAAGTGTTCAGAAATTAAATACTCCTTTTCTCTATGCAGCCGTAAGCACAAAAAAAATGACCTTACCTTTCTGTAAACAAGTTGAACTCAAATTAGGGAGATAGTGTAGCTTATTATACACACACACACACACACACACACACAATAATAATAAAAATACAGAACACTCAGCAAACTAACATGGCTGATAAGAGCCTTTCTATAGCTTATATTGCCTAAAACAAAATAATTATCATACATGCTACACAAAATATCACGACATTCAACGTACAGCTGTGGTACTTTAACGAGGTAGAGTTATGGTGTTAGTTATCTCCTGGTGCCTTCGTGGTGTTTTTTCATATGGTGTAACAGCCACAAACAACTCTGAAATTGTACTCTGCTGTTGCTTGCTACTTGACTGAGCGTCACTAGCAATAGTTTCAGTTGACTTTTTTTAGCAGGACACTCCTCATATAGCCGCCTGTGGTGCTTTTTCAGGTGCTGGTTGTTGTATTTTCTTGTGATGTGGCAACAATTTTGCGACAGCTCTTACAAATTACCTGATTTTCTTCGTTGTGTGTGACTAAGATATTCCCATATTACAGACATGCCATTTTTCTTTGATATTAATTCGTCTATTAATGCGACAGATGCCATCATCCCACTCATTCGCTCTTTCCCCTTTGTTTTTTGTTGTTGTTTTTTTTTAATTAAATTTGTTTTGTTTTTTATTATGGGTGTTCCGCATAGTTTGATTGGGCAGAATGAAAGTGTGCTCACTCAATTGGCTAGTAAGTCACACACAAATGGCAGTCACGCATTTGCTCTGGGTAAGGTAAATTAAATGGCTGATATTTTATAACGCAGTCTCTTGCAAAAAGGCTAATCGCAATGTTTCAAATTGCGATTGCGATTCGATTTGGATTAATCGCACAGCCCTACTTCTCAAAGTCATATAGAGCTATATAGAGTCATCAAGTATGATGCTAAGCCAACCCAGAACTTTTCATATCTCCGAAGTATCAGACTCACCATCACTCATGGCTTTTAGTGCCTTTAATACCTGTTTGCCATCCATAAATCACTTTTCTTTATCCATTGTGACTTAAACGCATTACTGCTGTCTCAGTGGGTAAATGGCAATATCTAGGAACACAGAAGGCTAAAATGTAAGTGGCACAGAACTGACAGTGTGAAAATAAAGGGATTTTGTACAGTAGCTGCTGGCCAGTTTTTAATCTGTCTTTATCGAAACCATTTTTAACAATAGTGGCTTGTAAATAACACCATTTTAGATAAAGTCAATGATTCGAGGACTTTATATTTTACCCATGGTGGTTTTGGTGTGTTAAACTGTAATAAACTGTGTAAAATCAAGGTACCTGTGTAAAATCAAGGTACACGCGCACCAATCAAACACATTCAGGTAGTAATATATAATTAGATAAAAGATGTAAATCAGTGGAATGAAAAAAATACTTTCTGTGTGAACGGGCCCTAAACTAAAACACACGCAAGCACAGGTTGCCAGATTGATGACATCAACAGGAGCATGCATTGAGCATAAAGGCTGATTTAAACTGTGTTCTAAATAAAAGCAACGGCACGCAATAGAAGGATATTTACCATATTAAAAGGAATTTTTGTCCTAACCAACACCTGTATAAATTTATATTTTAGAAACGGCTTCTATTTCTTGAAGCTGAACAACAGAAAACTGACAATGATCACCTCAGGGATACTTTATGTGCTTTTCTCAGTGTTAAATGTTAACAATGTGAGTTTATTTTACATGACATTTATTGCCATACTACTGAATGCATCATCAGATAGTTCACCTCAGATCTTGAAAACAAAATAAAGCGTTTGAAGTTGAACTTTAGAACTGTGAATTAGTGCAAGCCAACACATATGAGTGATTCAGCACGTACATTTAATATTGTTAAAGAGGTTTAATATGTATTAATTAGATTATAAACCTTACCATGTCATTGGAGTGCAGTGAGTGCACTATTCTGTGCTTCTGAATGGCTGTATTTAAATGTATTATTTGCAGTGTTGAATTGCCTATGGAAAATGTATTCTTAAATTGAACCACAAATATAGTGTTACTGCGACAGTTACTTCAGCTGGAGGTTTCATGAGGCAAGTTGATTATAAGTTTCCCTGACATAATGAGCAAGCCAACATTTGTTTTCTAAAACCAATTTTAATGCCTCCTAATACTAGCAGGTAATATTTCTGGGGGTGAAATTGGCAATGTGGTGCAGATGGCTGCAAGGTAACACCTTAATTCTTCTTTTTACTTCCACTAAAACCGGTCTGTCCTCTTCAAATTATACTACTCAACCACTCACTTAAATATCCAGAGTAGCACAGAATAATGACCACTCTCTATCACACTCTGCAGACAGGAAAGGGCCATATGATTTTGAAGCTTGACTGCTCCTTAGAGCACCACTTTCTAATTCAGGATGCTCCTTGAATCGAGTAGCACTCCCTGCTTTGGGATTTTAGAGGGTGATTAAAGGCACACTGTTTGTCATTGTGTCTTTGCACTTCAGAGTCAATATAAAGTAGGAAGATATTGGTTTTGAGGTTAACACAAAGCAACGAAATAGAGCTCAAAAGTCAGGTTCTGGAAGTAAAACTCCATTCATTTTCTCCATAGGGAATATAGATTTTAACAATAACTATAAGATAGACCTGTTGTGAGCTCTGAGGTTGTTATTCAATTATTTATGCTTTTTGTTAAAATCATATGTACAAATTAATTTTTAATTTTTAATTTTTTAAACAATTATGATTAATAATAGGGCTGGCCTAAAATCAAAATCTTGATCATTTGAACATTTTTACTTGATTACGATTCTTTTTTGCCCTCAGAGTTCACTGACAAGTTTTGTATAGTAAATATGGTCACATACTAAAAGTGGGAGATTTTTGAAAGAAGGGTACATTACTTGATTTTAAAATAATTGAAGGAAACGCATACTATCTACTATCTATGATTATTTATTGCTTCCAGTCATAGTCAATGTAATGCATGTAATCTATCTATCTATCTATCTATCTATCTGTCTATCTGTCTATCTGTCTATCTGTCTATCTGTCTATCTATCTATCTATCTATCTATCTATCTATCTATCTATCTATCTATCTATCTATCTATCTATCTATCTATCTATCTATCTATCTATCTATCTATCTATCTATCTACCTGTCTGTCTGTCTGTCTGTCTGTCTGTCTGTCAGTCAGCAAAACAAATGCTGGATCGATGCATGGATCGATGCATGGATAAATGCTATCTGTCTATCTATCTATCTGTCTATCTGTCTGTCTAACTGTCTCTCTATCTGTCTCTCTATCTGTCTCTCTATCTGTCTCTCTATATGTCTGTCTATCTGTCGCTCTGTCTTCTTCTTTATATATGTGTATATATATTTTAACTCCAGCCACTCTCATGCTTTCTCTCATGCAAGTACATTCTTGTCTTTTGTCTTTTTGTCTAATTATTTTTTTTTAAGTTTGTAAACTTCTGTTGCTGTTTGACTTGGTTTAAGTACCTAATATGGTGGTGGAAACAATAATTATTTCCAATGACATTATTTGATTTCGTTTGATTTCAGTCCCTAAAATTGTGTTTTAAAATTGTGTATCACATATCTGTCTTCATTCAGTTCAGAAATATATATTTAATGAAAAAAATATACCAAAGCATTACACAATATAAAGAATGTACAACTTTTACATTCCATAAACGTTACTGTACAGTCTAGATCAGTGGTTCTCAAGCTTTTTTCAACAAGTACCACCTCAGAAAAAAATTGTCTCTCCAAGTATCACCATAACAACCGGTATTGAAGTACAGTAGCATAGTAGGCCTAATTAAGCAGCTACAGCACTGCACAGTTCAAAAACAAGGCACATTATTCTTCAAATTAAGAATATTTATAGTTGTCAGCCACTTAAATAAAAGGTTTAGCCTACAGTATTAAAATCAATTTACTGATCACATCAGTGGTATCGTATGCATCAAAGGGTTAAAAATGAGTTCTTTTTTAAATAGTTTTTTACTTTAATTATTCAGAGATTCTTCCACGTACCACTAGGAAGCTTGTGTACAACTAGCAGTACGCATACCACAGTTTGAGAACCACTGGTCTAGATGATGCAAGTCTTAGCATTCAAACACAAATATGTATTTGCAAACGTATGTCCAAATGTCTACAAATACTGATGAGACTAGGTTGGTTTGGACAATGAGCGTCAGATCAGTGGCGCTATATGACATTACAGTATATCCATCTGACAAACAAACACACAAAACCTTTTAACGCTGGCCATTATTAAGTCTGGCAGTATTGTCAGCCTTGATACAATAATCCCTATGATGCTGAGAAAGTAAAATGATCCCCGAAATACTATGTTAAACACTCACTAATTTGTGCTTTTGGCTTGTGCCAAATGATCTAATAACACCCGCTTGTTTGAAGACCTGACAGAGCTGTATTTTTCCCTTAGAGCAAGATATTTAAAGTCCATTCTTTGAAAGTTGGCAGTGAGGCAAGCTGTATAAATTGCAGCACAAACACAACACCGCAGAGGCCATGACCACATGGGTCATTTAGGAATGGAGGAAAGCAGTCACCGTATTTGTCATATCAAATAAAGTACAAGAGCTACTAACCTCAGTTCCTGCTCCACCGTGTTCAGCTGAACGCCTTTGAGTCATAACTTTAGGAGAAGACTTGTCTGTATTGTTTTCAACAGACCTTTACTGTTCCGAAGCCCATATTTAATAGATAAAAGCTTGTGTGTGTGTGAACTGGAGAAAGAAGTGTTTCCACTAACTCATCCGCTGACCTGTGTGCCATCTGACCGACCTCTCCATCGGTGTTCTGCTTCTGAACATCATAAATCTCCTGTCTTCCCGCTCGGCTCAGAGCCGCTGCCTTGTGCTGCTCGCTGGTCCGTCAATGCAGTCCGTGCCACTGCCACCGATGAATCACATTAGAAGGATAATGAACCATTTAATGACCTGTGTGTTGATTTATCAGACGCTCTGGAGAGGGCAATTTAAAAATATAACGCCATAAGTCACTGAGTTGCTGGCCGACATGTCTCGCTAAGCCTTTCATGGCCTCCGCAGCCTCCCTTTGTCCGAGCGTTAATCAGCGTGTTTTTAGGGGACGCGGAGCAGCGGCCCACTTCTCATGCAGGGAAGCGGTCAGTTTTACACCCCCTGCTCAGACTCTCCTCTTCTTTTCTTGGGTGACATATTGAGCCCTGGCAACGAGAGACGGGGATATTTCTGCCTCTGCTTAGAGCGCTCCTCAATGGACTGCTCATCATTAGGATGAGAGATCTGACACAGCATGCGGCTGCGCTGGGAGATTTCATATGCTCCTCGGGGCTAAATTGCCTCTGCCTGTTGTGCTTGTGGAATAAATACAGCTCACAAGATGTACTTTTCAAATCCAAAAAGACGGTTCTGCACGTATCATTTTGTCTGGACCAAAATAGGAGCATGCCTTATTTACATACACATTTATGTTTTTTTTTGTTTTTACTTATGCTCTGTTACTACAAAACAGCATGTGGTGAGTTTGTTAAGGAGTACTTAGACTGAAGCAGCAAACCTAGTGTGCAATAGTGATTTTACCACATAAAAGGGATTTCTTTTTAAATATTGACAACATGCTATTGAATCATTAGGATGTAAATCACATTGTGAACTAAATTTGGTGCATGTTGCATTTACATACACTTGTGTTTGTTAGCAGATGCTTTATCACAACAGCATGTGTTGAGCACTGAGACTGAAGAAGCAAAATCTTGTTATGAATTATAGTGATTTTACCACAGGCAAGGGGTTTCTGTGCAATAAATTATTGATAAAATAATATAATAAATAAATACAATTTTACAATTTTACCTTGAAGCAACACTTGAGGTGTGCGTTACTACATCGAACACAAACACATTAAAGGTGCTGTATGTAAGTTTGACACCCAGTGGTTGAACTAGGTATTGCATTCCTGGTTCATAACACACGCAAGCGCAGGGTGCCAGATTGATGACATCAACAGGAGCATGCATTGAGCATAAAGGCTGATTCAAACTGTGTTCTATATAAAAGCAACGGTATGCGATAGAAGGATGTTTACCACATTAAAAGGAGTTTTTGTCCTAAACAACACCTGTATAAATTTATATTTTAGAAACGGCTTCTATTTCTTGAAGCTGAACAACAGAAAACTGACAATGATCACCTCAGGGATACTTTATGTGCTTTTTTCAGTGTTAAATGTTAACAATGTGAGTTTATTTTACATGACATTTATTGCCATACTACTGAATAGTTCACCTCAGATCTTGAAAACAAAATAAAGCGTTTGAAATTGAACTTTAGAACTGTGACTCAGTGCAAGCTAACACATATGAGTGATTCAGCACGTACATTTAATAATGTTAAAGAGGTTTAATATGTATTAATTAGATTACAAACCGTAACATGTCGTTGGAGTGCAGTAAGTGCACTATTCCGTGCTTCTGAATGGCTGTATTTAAATTTATGTTGTGTTTCGTCTGGTGCAAACAGCCAAATTTCGGACGCATGCTTTGAAAGCCTTTCTGATTGACAGAACGAAATAAACAGTTTTTCACAAAGGCAACCCAGAGTGCTGAAATATAATTGGCTGAACTGGCATTGGGCAGGTTAAATGACCAAAACAAAGGCAGACATTCCAGCATGTAACAGACATTTTCAAAGCAGAATATCTCAATTTAGCATTGTTTTTCTGATAAACAAGTATGTTCACTTAACATTTCATGCCATTTTATGGCATTTTATGCTTTAGAACTGAATTATACAGCTGCGTTGAGTGATTACTGTAACCCACACATGCTTTGCATGTAGCTGTGAATTTATACTTTGGTGTTCTGTTTGTGTTGCACTGCAATAAGACTTACAAAACTCTAGCTGGCAGTGGAGTTTCTATGTTCCTCTCTGTCAAATTTCTTCACAGGTGTTACACAAGAAATACCTGTAATGCTAACTTACTGAACAAGCAGCTCAAACTCGCTCATTCAGAGG
Organism: Danio albolineatus; assembly: GCA_903798035.1. NCBI lineage: Eukaryota > Metazoa > Chordata > Actinopteri > Cypriniformes > Danionidae > Danio > Danio albolineatus. The sequence goes on along the minus strand of CAIGQQ010040079.1, from coordinate 2,589,258 downwards.
TTGCATCTGGCAGATGTGCAATAACTTTAATCATAAAGTAAACACAAATCAAAATGATTCACCTGGATCTCCATAGGGGGTGGCGCATTGGGTAACGTTGTCGCCTCACAGCAAGAAGGTCGCTGGTTCGAGCCTCGGCGAGGTCTGTTGGCATTTCTGTGTGGAATTTGCATGTTCTCCCTGCGATCATGTTGGTTTCCTCCGGGTGCTCTGGTTTCCCCCATACTTCCAAAGACGTGGTACTGTATAGGTGAATTGGGTAAGCTAAATTGTCCATAGTGTATGTGTGAGAATCAGAATGTATGGGTGTTTCCCAGTGATGGGTTGCAGCTGGAAGGGTATCCGCTGTGTAAAACAAATGCTGGATAAGTTGGCGGTTCATTCCGCTGTGGCCCCAGATTAATATAGGGACTAAGCCGAAAAGAAACTAAAGAACAAAGTGGAGCTCTACAGGACTCAACAGTTGTTAAATTACCAAGCTGACCAATCACAGAGCTTCTGCTACATGGCAATTTGTTATGTAGTTACTTGTTTTGAGAGGTACGCATCAGTCACAGCAAAGAGTATGGGACTGTGCGAAGGCTGTGCCAGACCATTTATGTGCGCTTGACGCGGAAGTATACATCAGCCTTTATTCAGATTTTACTTTTATTCATCAATTTCTATTGAGCATAGAGACTATTTCTTTCATTCTAAACCTACATTGCTGATTCAAAACCACGATTTTATCGTTTACAGTAGTATAGGAGGCATGCATCATAGAGGCAGGGATCAATTGATAAGGTATGTGTGAATTACCTTAGTCTGTGCGAGTCTCAACAGTGCTTGAAACATTGTCTTTTCTACTGTAGTGGCAAAGTTTACTTCAAAGGTTACTGCTTCAAGAACAGTGATGCAACTACTGTATGAAAATACTAAGAAATCTGATGCAGCTTTTCAATTGCTAACAGTTTTGGCAGTTACATCAATGTAAATATCAAAATGTCGTTTGCTATGTGTCCATACATTAGTAAGAAAGTAAATTTTTAGTAAATGGACACCACTAACCTTTATTGTATAAACAGCAAAAAAGTTGAAACATTTCTTCAAATGACCTTTTCCTCTGAAGAAAGTAATTTAAAAAAAATGTGAAAAATCCTGTTTGTTGTTAGAGTTTGTATAGAAGCATACTGTATGTATCTAATCGTGATTGAGCGCTTATTCTGCCAGTGAGGCATGAAGAGAAATGGACCTTGAGACATGGGGACCTTTTATGTAGAGAATGGCGGAGTTGGACGCTGCAATAGTCTGGATGCGCTATACGGTCTTGTTGATAGCTGAGTTTTTGTGTTCATTTCAGACCATAAATCATGTTTTATATTTGATGCTGGCAGCTAGACGGAAACAAGGGTGCAGACTTCCATCAATCATTAGTTGCTATGTGTTGGTTCTGTTCAGCTCTGTTTGACTAATTTTCTCCTTGTTTCATGTGTGAAGCTTCTTATTTGTTACCATGAATTTATTAAATGAAATCCCACAGCCAATCTGTTGCTCCTTTATTGGCTTGTTTGTATTTAAACCTCGTCTCTTCCTCAGTGCCTCCCAGTATTGTTCTGTAGTAGTTTGCTGTTTGTGTTTGTAGGCTTCCTGTTTGTTACCTGCGGATTTATTATTAAAATACTTTTTTATTTAAACTCCTTTGTTTCGTTATCTACTCCACAACCATTCTATTCAATAACTTTTTTAACCATTGTTTGCTTTAAAATAAATACTGTCCAATTATCATAAGCTACAGTAATAATAGACTTCACATAACAACTCATTTCTAAATTACATGACTCATGATTTATTGACTGATTTCAAAGATTTTAATTCAGTACCTTAGTTAAAAATGTATTTTAGTTCATTGTAATTTTGGTTCATTTGTATTTGCACTGTTTATGTCAGTTGAGTTTCGACTGTAGTGAGATTGAGGTCCATATTTCACATACAAAATTAATGCACTACGCATTTTCCCAATCAAACTATTACGTCCCATTCACACAGGGCGTCAGCGTCAACGCTTTCCATTCACTTTGAATGGGTGACATCAGGCGTTGCCGAACTGCATTCTGGATCCGTCGGCGCCGCTTCAGCCACGTTGCTCGTTGCAGGAGTTGGGACTTTCTCAACTTTTCAAGCGCCAATGGAAGCGTCAGCCAATCAGATCGCTGTATGCAAATACACCAGCCCAGACAGTAGCCGATCGTTGATTAATTTCATTGGCAGACGCTGCTATGACGATCGCGTCAGCCCCAACTTCAGACACGCCCTTTGTCAAGCGTTGACGCTGAAGCCTCGTGTGAATGGGGCGTTACTGTCAAAAGAAAATCTTGCTTGTCCAAACCCGCTATGTTTAAGGAGATGTAGAGAACCCTGTATTTAAAATATCAAACATTAGCAGTGTGGAACTACATATGAGACACTATAGCTGCATTCCAAACGGCACACTATACACTATGCACTTATGCACTATGTATTTATGCACTTACACACTCAGCAGCATAGTATATAAATTTAGTGTCAATTTAGTGTCAACGTTTTTTTTTACTAAGCAGAAATTCAAATAGTTTTCCAGATGACTTTGATGGTTGCTAAATTTTCCAAAATGAACGACTAAACTCCCAAATAAAACCACCCATAAGTATAACCACATTCACCATCGGAAGGTAGTATAATCACTCTCATAGGAGAAATTTGATTTCACAATCCAACATAAATAAAATAATACAAAACATCAGTGCCTGAAAGCTCCGCCCCCTTTTTCCATGTGAGCAAAGCAGCAGCTGTTGATTGCGTGAAGAGTCCATCAGTCCACACTTCATTTTAACGGTTGAGTAAGTGCATCATCCAGGTAATTAAACTGCTCTTATTCTTTTTAGTTTTCAGTGTAAATGCATATCACACTATTTATAGTACAGAATGGCGTAGAATAGTGCATAAGTATGAGATTTGGTATGCACCATATGTCATTTAAATATTTAACATTTAGTTAAAATGGACTTAGCCAGCTAATGTTTGAGATTTGTGTTTGACATTACAGTGGTCATAAGTATGTCCATTATGGCAAGCCGTTTTGACTTTTATTCATTCTCAGGATATGTATTCTTGATATCAACAATTCAATTCTTGATATCAAAAATGTTAGTTCTTGATATCAACAATTCAGTTCTTGATATCAAAAAAGGTAATTGTTGATATCAATATTACATTTCAACTAGTAACAATGTTAATTATTGATATCTGCAATTATATTTCAACACGTTACATTTGTTATTTCTGATATCTAAAAATGTATTTCTGATATCAGCAATTAGGGAAGTAATTTTTGATTAAAAATTATTGATATCAAGAATTGCATTTCAACTAGTAAGAAATCAATTGTTGATATCAACAATTAAATTTGAATGGCAGCCTATGGTGACATTTAACTAGTGAAAATTCAATTGTTGATATCAAAAACTGAATTGTTGATATCAAAAATGCAATTGTTGATATCAACAATTGAATTGTTGATATCAACAATTGCATTTTTGATATCAACAATTTAGTTTTTGATATCAACAATTCAGTTTTTGATATCAACAATTTAGTTTTTGATATCAACAATTCAGTTTTTGATATCAAAAACTGAATTGTTGATATCAAGAACTAACATTTTTTGATATCAAGAATTGAATTGTTGATATCAAGAATACATATCCTGAGAATGAATAAAAGTCAAAACGGCTTGCCATATGTCGATCCTATTTTCTTTTCATTAACTTACACAGTTTAAAGAGTTTAAAAGGGTTATAAAATGTAAACGTGTCATTGAATTTGGCCAAAATCCTATGATGTAAAAGGACGTGACTTTACCAATATTTAAAAGAAATTTAATGAAATAAGGAAATGTGGCCAACGTTTGCACCCCCTTTGAAGATCCATGCAGGTATGGCAATTAAAGTAAATGTTTTGGTATGATGCACAACGTATACTGAATCAGTCATATGCATCAGTGATTCAGCTAAGTTGTTTATAGAAGCAGTACTTGAATTCGAAGAGAAAAAAGAAGGTACTCTCCTTATTATTGTGTTTTAATGCATTTCTAGTAAATGCACCTCTTTGCTTTTTCCACAACATATATTTATTTAAATATTACAAATCTTGGGGTTTGCAATGTATGATTAAAGGTTCCCAGCTAATGAAGCAGGCAAGCCCACGTGCTGCATGTTCCCAATACACATGTGCAGAGCTACTGTTATTGATGATGAAGATGATGGAGCTCAAGTGCTTGTTCTGTTTTATACAGAATCTTTAACATTTAACCTAAATTAATTTAAAATGGACTCAGCAAGCTAATGTTTGAGATTTGTGATTGACATTAGGATGTGCCTCCTATTTTTTATCAACTTACTGTATAGTTTAAGGAGTTTAAAAAGGTTATAAAATATACTGTATTACTGCTGTGTGGGAGCTCAGTGGAAGCTTTAGTGTCTTGTTATGGAAGTGCTATGCAAAATCCTTTAAATACAGTATAGACCATAATTATACTGTAGGAAAAATGCTAGAAGACACTCTTCTCCATTCCTAAAATGGATAAAATATTAACAATTACAGACATTGTTTTTTTTAAAGTAAAGAAAATGCAAACAAGTTCTTTATTTACCTTTTCATCACAAAAAAGCAGATGGAGCCTGAGTGGATCTGTGAGCTTTAAAATGTGTCATCAAGCTCATTAAACAAGTATGACTGAAAATGCAAAGACTGTTCTGAAAGAAAGAAAAAACAAACAAACTTCTGCTTATTCTGAAAAATCAATTTATTCTGTACTTTACGAAACAAATTATCTATTGTGTCTTGTTTTCTGCCTCACTTGGCGGTACATCATGAGCGCAATGACAATGCTGTGTCATTGTCTTTTTATAATCAGTGGGCTCAATGCTATTAAGTCTTTCAGAATGATTCATTTTCAGGTTCACAGCCCAGTTATGGGGTTCCATCAGAATGAACCCGGCAACGAAAGATCTGCTTATAAACAACAGGGTGTCGTATATACAAAATACTCATCATGTGTATTCTAGACCAACAGCAAATGTGATTGTCAGATTTGCTTGTAAATCTATTTGGGAAATAGAAGACCGTTCAATCCGCAGATTACATCCTTACACCTTTATCCTCATGTCCTGGGGCTCAGTTTCAATGTCCACAGCCCTAAATCTGATCTGAGTTCAAATAAGGCAACCTGGCGATCCGCACTCTCCTCCATAATGCAAATATTCCCAGCTCAGCACTCAGAGAATCAAATATAATGCGTTTTGTTCTCCACGAGGGTTACTTTTATGGTATGGGGCGTGTCTATTATGGGGAAAATGAGGTGATTTTTCACATTTTTCTTTCAGGCAGTGTCCCGCTGAGAATTCCATCTCATGCAGGAGGACAGACCATCATTCCGGCAAATAGCATCACCAAGGCCAAACTGCAAAAGGACGTGGCTTTACTGGTAAAGGACGCAAAATATAATGTAATAAGTAAATGTAGCCAACATTTGCACCCCCTTTGAAGATCCGCGCAGCTATGGCAATTAAGTAAATGTTTTAGTATGATGCACAATGTATAATGAATCAGTCATATGCATCAGTGACTCAGCTAGATTGTCTATTGAAGCAGTACTTGAATTTGAAGTAAAAAAAGAAGGTACTCTCCTTATTATTGTGTTTTAATGCATTTCTAGTAAATGCACCTCTTTGCTTTTTCCGCAACATATATTTATTTAAATATTACAAATCTTGGGGTGGGCGACATGGTAACGTAGTGAGTAGCATGTTCACCTCACAGCAAGAAGGTCGCTGGTTCGAGCCCCAGCCGGGTCAGTTGGCATTTCTGTGTGGAGTTTGCATGTTCTCCCCGTGGTTGCGTGGGTTTCCTCCGGGTGCTCCGGTTTCCCCCACAAGTCCAAAGACATGTGGTATAGGTGAATTGGGTAAGCTAAATTGTCTGTATTGTATGAGTGTGTATGGATTTTTAACAATGCTGGATAAGTTGGCGGTTCATTCCGCTGTGGCGACCCCGGATTAATAAACGGACTAAGCCGACTAGAAAATGAATGAATGAATGAATGAATGAATGAAATCTTGGGGTTTGCAATGTATGATTAAATGTTCCCAGCTAATGAAGCTGGCAAGCCCGTTTGCTGCATGTTTCCAATACACATGTGCAGAGCTGCTGTTATTGATGATGAAGATGATGGAGCTCAAGTGCTTCTGTGGGAGCTTGTTCTGTTTTGCACAGTTTGTAAGATCCATGTACACATGTGATGTACACTTACCGGCCACTTTATTAGGTTCGCCTTTCCAGTACCGGGCTGGACCCCATTTGTCTTCAGAACTGCCATAATCTTTCATTGCATTGATTCAACAAGGTACTGGAAATATTCCTCAGAGATCTTGGTACATATTGACATGATAGCATCACACAGTTGCTGCAGATTTGACGGCTGCACATCCATGCTAATCTCCCATTCCACCACATCCCAAAGGTTATGGATCCTATATTGGATTGCGATCTCTGGATTGGTCAGAAACAATATTAAGGTAGGCTTTGGCATTGACACAATGCTCAATTTGTTCTAATGTGCCCAAAATGTGGCAAGAAATTATACCCCACACCACCATTTTGAACCGTTGGTACAAGGCAGGGTGGATCCATGCTTTCATGTTGTTGACGCCAATTTCGGACCCTATCATCCGATTATTGGAGCAGAAATAGAGACTTATCAAACAGGCAACATTTATCCAATCTTCTATTGTCAAATTTTGGGTGAGCCTGTGCCAATTGTAGCCTCAGTTTCCTGTTCATACTGTAGCTGACATGAGTGGTACCCGGTGTGGTCTTCTGCTGCTGTAGCCTATCTGCTTGAAGGTTGGATGTGTTGTGCATTCAGAGATGCTCTTCTGCATACCTCGGTTGTAACTAGTGATTATTTTAATTATTGTTGCTGTTCTAACAGCTCGAACAATTCTGGCCATTCTCCTCTGACCTCTGGCATTAACAGGGCATTTGCGCCCACAGATTTGCAGCTAACTGGATATTTTCTCCTTTTCGGACCATTCTCTGTAAACCCTAAAGATGGTTGTGCTTGAAAATCCCAGTAGATCAGCAGCCTCTGAAATACTTAGACCAGCACCAACAACTACGCCATGTTTAAAGTAACTTAAAGAATTTTTCTTCCCCATTTTGATGCTTGGTTTGAACTGCAGCTGATTGTCTTGATCATGTGATGAGTTGCTGCCATGTGATTTGGAAATTTAGGTTAACAAGCAGTTGGACAGGTGTACCTAATAAAGTGTAATAACAACAACAACAATAATAATAATAATAATAATAATAATAATAATAATAATAATAATAAATTGGGGCTTGTCAATTTATCAACCTCTTACAGGTTAATTTTAGGAATTTTAAGTTGTAATATATCCCCTTAAATGACTATGAACCTTAAAAGGAACAGTCTACTTTTTTATGGAAATAGGCTCATTATTCAAAATCACTTCTCTTCCAGTGTAATAATCAAGGGTCTTTGCTGTTGTACCATGGCTGCAGCAGGCAGGATGATAATGTGCAGCATTGTTACCTAGAGTAGTTACCTAGCTGGGGATTATTTTCAAGTGCTGCACAATATCATTGCACCTGCTGCAGCCATAAAGAAACAAATAGGAATAAATGTGAAAAGAACCATTTCAATGTCAACTTTTTTAATGAGCTTAAAAACTAAAATGAAAACAGAATCTTAAAAAAAAATAAAATCGAATTGAAAATAATAACAAACATGGTAATAGTGCATCACTGATATTAAATAACGCTGCTTGTCACCCCCTTTTGCATAATTATATAACCCACAGAACTACCACTGGAATGTACAAACACTGAAAACAAATACAGTGACACAAACTGTGAAACATTTAATTACATGAAATCAGGAACACTCTTGTAATCAACCCCTAGAACTGAAACTAATGTTTACTTATAACTAGCAGCTTGAATGCTTGTCTTCACACCCCTCATAATCTGCTCTGCCTGGATCAATGTACCGAAACATCACCTGAAAATCGATGAGCTTTCAGCGAGTGTGTCTGTTCGTATTAATGTGCCCCAGGCTATTGACCCGAGAGGTGACAGAGATGGCGTTCTCCAGAGTCTGCTTTGCTGGCTGTGGAAAAAATTCACCACGAAGACCTCCACATATTGCTTCTCTCGTAGACTTTTAACTTCTCACACTTCTCATCACAGCCCACTCTTGAAGGACACTCGTTTTCAGCCAGTCTCTTGCAGAAGATCACGCCGCAATATACGTTGATTAGTGTGTATTGTTTAATAGCACACCTTGTGCAGCATACTTGAAGTGACAATACAACATTGTGGTTCTGAGTGGGATGACACGTGACTCTATATGCGCTCTTCTCTACATTCACCAAGAGATGCAAAGACGCAGATAGTCATTAAGATGTCATTAGATTGAGTTCAGGGGGCCATCCAATGAATCACACAACTAGCGTCTCTGGGGGGAGGCCAGTGACTGAATGTTATAGACATGAGGATCACTAAGGGTTGTAATCATGTGTGTTAGGGTGTGGAGGTGGGGACAGTATAGGAGGGGGCGAGCGCCTTTGACATGAGGTACTGTATCAGCACCAAGCTCTCTGAGAGTCACTGCAGCTAAACAATGCTGTACTAACAGACGGTCTAACATTTTTTAAAGCCCTTTTACATCAAACAAGATGGCAAAGTACAAGCCAAATGAATCATGCTAAAATGAATAACAACAAGCTTCATAAAAAACATGTACGGTGCATATTTATGTACAGCAACCTGTGATTTTAATGGATTCAAACAAGATCATACACAAATGATTCATTCATTCATTCATTAATTTTCTTTTCGGCTTAGTCCCTTTATTAATCCGGGGTCGCCACAGCTGAATGAACCGCCAACTTATCCAGCATTTGTTTTACGCAGCGGATGCCCTTCCAGCCACAACCCATCTCTGGGAAACACATCCATACATTCTCATTCACACACATACACTACGGACAATTTAGCTTACCCAATTCACCTGTACCGCATGTCTTTGGACTTGTGGGGGAAACCGGAGCACCCGGAGGAAACCCACGCAACCACGGGGAGAACATGCAAACTCCACACAGAAATGCCAACTGGCCCAGCCGGGGATCGAACCAGCGACCTTCTTGCTGTGAGGCGAACGTGCTACCCACTAGGCCACCGTGGCGCCTACACAAATGATTATAGCAGTATATTTTAATTAATTAATTAATTTTAATTTATTTAAAATTTAGTTGTAGTGTTCTATTACAATATGGATGGACGGTTGGATGGATGGATAGATTTCTGGCAAAATGCTAATCCATGCTAACCTTTTGCAATATAATAAAAACCCTGAAAGCATACATTCCCTTATTGCTGGGTTAAGATGGTTTCTTGCTGGTCATGTGATGTATTACTATTTCCTTTGTTTAGTTTAGTATTTATATTGTATGAATTGTCGTATTCAACTCACTACCGTTTACTCATTATTGCTGTAAATCTTACTTTTCTGTCCTCCTCTTCTTAATGCATCCTTTCCAAAGTCATAAACAGTATTTGGAGATGTACATTTTGTACCCATAACAGTCATAAACCGAGACCTTTACCTTAGCGTTACCTTACATATTTACAGTGGCTGTTTCTCAATTCCAAGAATGCAGAGAACAGACTCACTTACTCATGGAGAGCAGTCTTAGCAAATAACCTTGGAAGAACAAACTTGAGATGGTCTTGAGACCACGAGAAAAGAGAATAATGCTGTGAGAAAGGAGATGCTGTATTTTTCCTTACTGTCACAGGACTTTAAAGCATTTTAATGAAAAAAAATATTTAAATGTCACAGCATTTATGCAGTGATTTATTGTTTTTCAATGTATACAGTCGAAGTCAAAATTATTAGGCAGTCTGTGTTTTTCTTTTTCTTTTTCTTTTTCAAATATTTCCCAAATAATGTTACACAGAGCAAGGAAGTTTTCACAATATTTCCTATAGTATTTTTTACTTCAGGAGAAAGTCATGTTTGTTTTATTTTAGTCATCTTCATTTGTTTAGTCACTTCATTTTATTGATCTTCATCTTAAGATCAATATTATTAGCCCTCTTAAGCATGTTTTTTCCTGATTGTCTACAGAACAAACAATGATTTGCCTAATTACCCCAACTTGCCCAATTAACCTAGTTAAAGCTCTTGGGCTATTTTGGGTAAATCCGCCTGAATTTGGCCTTCCGATTTAAAAAGCTTTCCATACCCACAAGCAGAGGAGTAAATACAAAAGTTTGGTATCATTTGAAAGGAAACCCTTTGAAATTTCACAAAATACTGTTGAAATTGTTTTATCAATCTAACAATTATTTTATATATTGTCTGTGTTACAATAAACACACACAAAAAAGGCACCTTTTTTTTTTACATATAAACTGAAGTTTGAAAGTGTGAAACTCAGCCCTTGAGTGCTCCAGCGTCCTGCAATTAATGTTATTTCTTTCCAGCAGATGTCAGCAAACACAAGAAAAAGGAAATTAGTCTTTATAATAATGTATGTAGGAGTTATTCTATTCCAACTGCAAAGAGGAAAAATGCCTTTTTTTATTTCCGCCTACCTAATTTTGAAGTCTCCCCATACCCATATACAGTACAATAAATCCAATATCTCAACGTCATTTTACACAAATCCCTTTGAAATTACAAAAAAACTGCTGTAAGTGATAAATATTATTAGATATGTTGTCTGTCCTATGATGAACCATCTCAACAAAAAACACTTTTAGTTTTTTTGTCCCAAAGCCCGTTTTAGAAAGTGTATAACTCAGGCCCTGTATGCTCTATCAAACTACAGATAGTTTTGATTGTAACCAGCATATGTCAGGAGACACTAGAAAAAAGAATTTTGTCTATCATGTAGTATGCAATAATTATTTCATGTAATCATATTTTCCTGAATTTTAGAATATCATTTGTTGCGTTTGGCACTTACGAGACATAGCAGGGGATTACTCATGCACACAACCTCAGAAAATGCTGAAAATGGGCTCATTTTGTCACGGAGAACCTAAGGCAAAAGATGATACAGCTTGTATGGCTATCTGTGCCATTTGCTGGTGCTCACGGAGCAATTAATCAATAATTTCCTTTGTATATTTACAAAAAATGAGTTTATACCTTATGATTCATTTGAAGACTATTGGATAAGTGATTGTAAATCAATAAAAATAACGGCGGATCCTTGTTGCTCATGTGTGTCATATATGAGCGATATGAAAATTATGCATACTGAACCATGTACACAATCGGAGCGGTCAACATATAGTGTAAATTAAGTGTAAAATGAGAGTAAATAACTTTGTTACAGTACAACAAATATCAAAGTGATGTATATCAATTGAAAATAGACATTCTAAGCTTTCACTCAGTGGGTCATATGGTGTTATTGATACAGAAAGACCTCTTAAAAACTATAGTTATTCTCCTGATGACGTCATGTTGTGCCCAATACTGTGCATGCAGAGTTTAACAGGTTAATATCTGTAAATGTATTGTGCAAAGTATATTTTGTAAGGCTTCTGTGCATGGTATTTATATACAGTTGAAGTCAGAATTATTAGCTCTCCTGAATTGTTAGCCCTGTAAAATATATATTGTTTTCCCTTTAATTTCTGTTAGACCTATTTCTACACATAATGGTCTTCAAAACTAATTTCTAATAATTGATTTCTTCAATCTTTGCCATGATGACAGTAAATATTTACTAGATACTGTATATTTCAAGATACTAGTATTCAGCCTAAAGTGCCATTTAAGGCTTAATATGAATTTTAGCAAATAAACACCTTTAATCTATTCATGCCTTTATTACATTTTTATGTTAATGTTTACTTTCATAGTCTCATTTAGGCAATCTCCTGAGATTAGTAAGTTTATCTCTAAACTTTATTAAAATGTAGGTGTATAAAATGCTGGTATATAAGTAGGTCAAATAAATAGGTAAACAAACCGCCCACCTCCCACCTCCTTTATTGAGCCACAATGAGGGCTTAAGTCTGCATTCTATGCATCCTCGATATAAAGAGTGCATCCAGGTTCTGTCACGAGTCCTACGTTTTCACGGTCTTGAGTTTTAAAACTGAAATTTGGTGGTTGACGATGATGTTACATAAGAATAAAAGGACAGAAGATTGCTAAAGAACGCATATTGAGAAACAGCCATTTAATCTCATTGTTTGTGTTCTCTTCTTTTTTATTAAACCAGCTGTATGTGTGCAGAACCATTTTTATACAATTTGTTTTCTTATCATTCCCAAATGCCCTATTTTGTCTTGATTGAAAAGTAAATAAAAAAAAAGTTGAACACATCTACTCTGTCCCACTGCCAGTTGTTTCTGTATATAATATTTATTGTACAACATCATGGGATTAGAGTGCTGTCAGTTTCAGGTATCAAATACAGGAGAGGCGTGATTTCTCAAGCTGCAAACCATTTTTTTGTTCATTTTAAGTAATGAATTATAATTATAGGCATCTAAATGTTCAAATACATTATTGTATGTTGAAATATGCTTAAAGTTTGTGCTTATAATTATTGAGCCAAGATGCATCTACACATGTTAAAATAAAAATCAAATGAAATATGTTTTAGAAATAAAACCTTTATTTTTACCATACTAAAATCCTTGTAAAATGTAGTTTTTTATTTATTTACATGACTTTCCAGGGTCAAGTTATTATTTTAAAAAATTATATTATATTATTAAAATAATTAAGAAAAGTCCTTGAAGGTCTGCTAAAGCCCCTTATGGGAAAACCGTTTAATCGTGGGTAAACTATCTTCTCTCTCACAAACACTACAATGTAATTTGGGGCTGAATCTTCACTAACAGATACTGACAAATGAAACATTCATTTTACTGGGAACTGGACTAGCTTGTAGCAATTAGCATCCTAACCAGACAGTCAATCTTGATTGTGAGTATAATAATGGAACGTCTAAGAGAGACTTTTGGGTCCCAACAAACCATATGCTTTGTGATTTAAAACACCAGTTCAGCCATTCTTTCCATCCCATTAGGTCTAACGTGGATAAATTAAAACCATTCCACGAATTATGCGTGCCAGTTATAGTATCTGCATGTGCAAGACACCTACATTTTATTACCATATGTTTTATACATGCAACTGCACAACAGCTGCTGTGAGCCAGTGTTTCACTTTGTCTTAGCACAGAAAAGTATCCTCACAGGAATTATTTCTTTTGTGTGTTTGGGGAGTGTGAGGATTTAGAGCGATTCCAGTGTTTCCAAAGCATACATAATGCTCACATCTCATGTCATAATGTAAAACTGCCTGTGTTTTTTTTCCTCCTCAAGGTAATTCATAGTCACATTCATGCCTAAAAAAAAGCAAACAGCGAGATGGTGAGATAAACAAAGAGAAACAAGACAAAATGAAATCTCTTCTGTAAACAACGCCTCTGTGGATAGCACATTCTGAACTGAGGCAGAAAAAATAATAATAAAATGGACTGCTTAAGAGTGTGACTGCAGACTATGGATGAGGCAGGAATTAACCTTTTGAATAATGAGATCAAGGGCTTTGAAACATTAAGAACCTGTCTGCTAGTTGTTCATTTAAAACTAAATTAATAGGGGTTTTTTACATTTCTTTTAAACATCTTGTGACCATTGTTGTCTAATGAGAGTAGGCATAGGACGATAACCGTTTTCAAGGTATACCGCGGTTTGGAAAAGTCAAGGTTTTAAAACCGCCAAAATTTTCTGCTATACCGTTCCTAAGGTGTGAGTAAGATTTTTTTTTTTTATTATTTATGTTTTTTTTGTTTGTTTGTTTGTTTTTTAAGAGAACAGTATCTCCATCTGAAAAGATATCCAAAGATTGGCATTTTAAATTGTAAATAAATCTAACTAATGAAGACAACAGAAGTCAATGATTCATTTGAATTTTTTTAGCCTGACATGTTTACTTTAAATGTTTCTCAAAATAAAATATATTGTGTTCAAAGGGGAAAAAGGTTTATTTTAGAGCAGTAATCACAATACCGCCATACCGTGAAACCGTGATATTCTAATCCAAGGTTATCATACCGTCAGAATCTTATATCGGCCCATGCATAAATGAGAGCTCTCAGATTTATCTAAAATATTTAAATTTGTGTTGGAATAATTAACGAATGTCTCAGGGACTTGAAACAACATGAGCGCTAATGAATAACATATTTTTTTGGGGGGTGTGATTAATGTGTTTTACTGCTCTTATTTTAAAGGCACAGTGTGATTGCAGAGTGTTTCTGACAAATGACTATGGCCAGATGGAATCTGCGGACATTTTTTGCTATTTCTGCAGAGTATTTTGTTAAAAATCTGAGAATTTATGCGGAATGATTTTGGGAGTATTGTAACTTATGAAATAAAAAATAATATATGAATATATGAAATAAAAAGTAATACCTTCTTAACTCTCATTTAATGTTTACAATGCGAATCCAATTAGATCCACTTTATTTGGTAAACAAAGCATGTCTCTCACATAAAATATCTACTAAAAGACAGAAAATAATACTTTACCAACTGTATTGTAAATAAATCATATGAATATTTTCATATTAGTTAATATTATTACTGAAATTAGTTTGAAAACTGAATAAATAAAAAAAATTAACACACATTTACACCAGTAAATAAACAGAATCAATGATGGTCTAACAATCTGCGAAATTCTGCGCACGCAGATTCCATATGGGCCTACATATGACCAAAAGTGAATAGAACCATAAAGAATCAAAAAGCAGTCCCAGAATACCATGATTGAATCTCTACACAGCACCTCACAAATACACCTATAGATTATGGATAACAACAAAAAGCTGTCTCACAGCAGGTGACTTGATGCTCAAAGTTTGTCTTGAAATATCTCGTTGAAGGCGCTGAATCTGTACACAAGTGTTGCTTTGATGGCTGGAGCGGTGCTTCGGAGGAGACAGAACTAACGCAGATAACATGCTGACTGCTCGTGGGCTAAATATAGCATGCTGACAGAACACTAAAGCACTCTCCAGGAAGATGTGTTTCTCTTATATTTATAGGAAGTGTGACCTTTTGACCTTTTTATTTGGCATGTATTAGTTCAGATAGGCTAAAATGGAATTTTGCAAACTGGATAAAAACTCTTACTAACCTGTTTTTTTTTTTTTTTTTTTAATGCACTTTATTTATTTATTTATTTATTCATTCATTCATTTATTGGTTTGCCTAACAAATATCCAATTTCCTATTCTCTTCAATGTTTTGTTGGCCTTAATTTCAGTAAAATGAAATAGCAATGCCTTTAAAAAGTATAGTAACTAATAAAATGTTTATTTTACATGACTTTCACATTGTTTTATGTAGTAATTTTGACCATGATAAAAAGATGCTCTGTTGTAATAATTTAATATTTACCCCCCTCATTTGTTTATGTACGCATACTACCATTTTTTTTTGCAGTATATGCGCAGTCAGCAGTGCGATGATAAAGTGTTGCAACTGAAAAGCCGATAGTGCCTCTCACTGCAGATTTAGTTTTCTAGATTTTTCTTCTTCGCCTAAATATACAGCTATGTATTATTCATAGCATGATGTGGCAAAAGTGTTGCAGAAATTGAGCAGAGGAGCACTTGCCCAGCATATTGACTGACTTCACAATGATGATGCACAGCTTCCCTCCTAAACCATACAATCTGAACTGAAGCCATCAATGAATTCTCTTTCCCACAGCTAAAATGCTGCATACAAATTTAAAAGTGCACTTTTCACTGTTTATATATTTAGCAAGAGAAAGTTTCATTCATTCATTCGTTCATTCATTCATTCATTCATTCATTCATTCATTCATTCATTCATTCATTCATTCACTTACTTACTTTTCAGTTTAGTCCCTTTATTAAGCGGAATGAACCACCAACTGTTTTATGCAGCGGATGCCCTTCCAGCTGCAACCCATCACTGGGAAATATGCATACACACTCATTCACACTCATATACTACGGATAATTTAGCTTACTTAATTCACCTACAATATACCATGTCTTTGGACTTGTGAGGGGAAACCGGAGCACATGATGGAAACCAACGCGAACATGGGGAGAACATGCAAACTCCACACAGAGATGCCAACTGACCCAGCCGAGGCTCGAACCAGCGACCTTCTTGTTGTGAGGCGATCATGCTCAGGCCATTTATATTAATGTATAAAAAGTATATTTATGCTAATGTTAATAAATATATACAAAAAGGGATTTGGACTTTTTATATACCCATATCACAATCACAACTCTTTTTTTTTCAGTAAAGGCAAGTTTTATTTATTTGAATCCCATTATATGAACTATAGTCAGAACTGGCTGATACAATCCCTCAGTTCTGATTTTGTAAAAAATATTTTTCCTGTATTTTTGTGGCTTCATGAAAATTATTTTGGTACAAAACATCAATACTTTGTTTTGCTCTGTGATGAAACATTTTTGCTTTGGCTATGTTTAGAACTATTTTCACTGAGGAGTAGAAAAAAACAAGTAAAATATTCAGTTTTAAACAGTTTTGTCAATCTAGTGTAAAAAAGTTAAAGTCTAGTTTGAATCAGCAGATGTTTTACCACCGCTTCTAATAATAATAATAATAATAATAATAATAATAATAATAATAATAATAATAACAACAACAACAACAACAACAACAACAACAACAACAACAACAACAAGAATAATAATATTAATAATAATAATAACAATAATAAATAATAATAATAAGTTAATTTATATTGTAAAGAGTGAAAACTAAATTTTCAGCTTTACTTTGAACAGTTCTTTACAGGATGCCTACTGTTTCACATATTATTGTTTTAAAATAGTGAACAGGGTGAAGTATATGTTGCACAGTGTGCAGTAAACAGCATGCTAGTTTTCCATTCTGAAGCTGTTGTGCTTCCTGGTGGGATACAGAATGTGAGGCTGAACGTATGGTGTTGATTTCTTCAGAACTATGTCCCGTTTTTACAAATAAAATTTCAAAACCTAAGGATGCTTTACACGTTAGTACATTATACAACCTCAATTTCTGCAATAAGTACAACTAACCATATTTTATGTTGTAGATTTGGCACAATGTTAGCTTTAAAGGGCACCTATTTTAACCCTAAACCCTATTTTAACCTACTTTTTAAGCTGTTTGGACAGACATATGTGTATAGGTATAGTGTATAGACAGTCATTTTGGGCTGATATTAACACACCCAGTCTTTTTTTTTCAATTTAACAGCATAAAAATGGTGGACCAATTGGAGCAATTTTGAGACTGACCGCTACTTTACGTAGGAGTGCGGTCCCCCCGCCCACCGAATTGATTAACAGCTGCGTATTAACATGTCTCCGTAGTAACGTGTATAATCATATCAACAAGACAGGACGTGCGCAAAGCAACCGGGAATAAAAGGTCTGTTCAGTTCGCGAAGGTCATCCATCACCATCAAATGTGATCAAGAGTGAGTTTAAGTTTAACACGTGTTTAAAACAGTGCATGTTTGTAATGAACTACAGCGATTCACTTCAGCTTCACTTCATCACCACCCATGTGTCAGCAAAAAATACGCTTCAATCTTGGTTCGTTGACATTAAATCAGGTTTATTTTGTACATGAACAGAACAGATATCCATACAGCAGTGGATAAACCTGTATCCTTTCACATTTGCTTGCAAAATGTCTGTCTGTCTGTCTGTCTGTCTGTCTGTCTGTCTGTCTGTCTGTCTGTCTGTCTGTCTGTCTGTCTGTCTGTGTGTGTGTGCGTGCGTGCGTGCGTGCGTGCGTGAACGAACTTTGTAGCTACGTTGTGTGTGACTCATCGTTGCAACTCCTCAACAAACACATCAAACAGTCTTTGGTAAAGTTCTTACTGTTGTATTTTGTCACTAACAAAGTGAGATCTGCTTCCTTTACATCAGTTTCTGTTTCGTCTGTCTGTCTGACACAGCCGAGGGCGGAGACTGAGGCATGTTGACGGGAACGGTGGGCGGGGAGGACTATTCTTAAAGGCGCAGTACCAAAAAAGCAAAAAGCTCTATAATACCGACACGTTAAACAGCTATAATTAATAATCTGAATCTATATTAAATATAAAAAAGGGGTCAAATATGTGCCCTTTAAAATCAACATTTACTTGATATGTAATCAAGTGCTGTAGATTAAGTATTTGAACAAATTAATCGCAGTCATAGTCTTTAATTAAACTAGACTCATCTAAAATTTCAAATCTATGATTTAACTGTAAATATACAGTGTTGAAGTGAAGAAATGCATGGCATTAAGGATACAAATCCACTAGTTTTTTTATATTATTTTTGCAGTTTATTCTTTTTAACTTGCTTAAAGTGAATGAGTGCAGATTTCCATTGTCATCAATTAGCTGTGCTGTTAAACTGAGGTAGTTTTGGCCACTTACTGATGTCCACTGCAATGGAAGTGCCTTCTTCAAACTGACTCACTTTTCTAGCTTCTTCAGTATCGCTCAGTTGATGTATTCTCTTAACAATAGTCCCCGTCGATGGTACCGTCTCGCCATGAACAATGTCGACAGGTCTGCAGTCTGAGAATATCTATTTAGTGATGGAATGAGTTCACTTTGCAGTTGTTTTATTGGTAACCGGCTTGCACTGCTGCACTCATTCAGACCTTTAAACACCAAAAATCCAAATAATAGAGGGACTGAGCTGAACTGATCATTTACTGAGAAATGTGTGACAGTTGTTTTCCAGAACTTCTAAAATGCATTTTACAGACATAATGATTATCTACTTTCATTTATTCATGCAAAAAGAAAAGAAAAGGAAAAAAGAAGTACACAAACATACTAATGATGGTATTATGCTAATTAACTCAGATATAAAGTCCTTAATCCAGAGCAGTCTTACTTACACATATTTTCCTCTTAGCGCTTACCATAAATGCTCATGTCACAAGCATTTTGTAAACAGTTATTATGAGTCGTTTGTTAGAAATCAGTGAGGTTGTGGAGATTGTCTCGCTTATTTACAGATTTGTTGTATTGGGGAAAGCTGAGCGAATACAGAGAGTCTAAGGAGTTCTCGTGCACTTCTGGAGTGACAGGATAACAAATCATTTTGACTGGACAGCAGAGAGACTGTATCTGGAGAAGTTTGCGGCAAACAGAAAGTTTAGTCTTTCAACTTTTATTGTTTTTTTTTTGGTGTCTGTCATATCTCATCATCGATCTGTGTAACTGCACAAGAATCAAAAGTGGATTACTCAGCACTGAAGCTGCTCTGTGATTTATACTGTAACATTTTCTGCCCATTAATTGATAATTTTGCATGTTTTTGTTTTATATAATCAACTGCTAAGAAAAATTAAAAGGCAACACAAAAATTGTAGTACTCAGACAACAAAATACACATGCAAGCAAACAAACAAACATGCAAATAAACGAATAAAAAATGTCTATCAAGAAAGTCAAGTATTTCCTGTAGGAGCTCTCTGTACAGTATTATTTTAGTTACTGTAAATGACATCATCAATTCTTTCTCAATTTTTGCTTGAGTGCAGGGTTTCTAGTAGGGGTTCACATTTTGAGTGTAAGACCCCAAGATGGTCAAACCAGTGTTTCCAAATCTGTGGCTGTCCTTCAGTATTAGGCTACTCTTACATATTTGCTGCTGGTAGTCATTTTTTTAAATTTATTTATTTATTTTTATTTTTATTCAGTTTATATTAATGGCACCTCTACAGCAAATTATATCGACATGACCCAACTTAAATCACTTCAGGTTTTGATCTCACCTGATGATGTTAATCATTGCAGTCACATTGTTATATTTCTGGATGTTAAGTGACTTTCTGTCAAGTAAGCCCAATATGAAAGCAATATGAGTTCTATCTCCACATTATGCCTTTGTTACACAGACAAAATCAAGAGCCGGCATCCCCGATCCTCCGCCCAGCCCCTGTCAAAAACCCGCTCGCAAAAAATACACTTAGGCCCCGTTTACCCTCATACGTCTTAGTTTTAAAATGCCATTTTTGGAAAGAAAATCATCCACATCCACACTGGCGTTTCATCTAACGCACATCACGTGACCACACAAACACACAGACACAGCCACACACACTGTCATGCACTCCAGAGCAGTGCTCATCGGACTGTTTATCAAGGATGTACCGCTGTACTTGTTAAACGTGATATTTAATTCATCTTGTCTCTATTTAACGACTCTTCGGTCTCTTGAATCTCAGGTAACGTGTCACAGCGTCAGTACACTGCTTCAGTCTTTCTCTTTCATGCCTGTACTTAGTAATTTTAGTGGAAACCTCAGATACTGTTGGAGGGTTCCTCTTGGTTGTGCACCTTTTTTTTTTTTTTTTTACCAACCAAGTTTGTTGACGCCATTATACAGACACAGATCACTCTGCCTATTCATGCCAGCCCCGTGGAAAAAAAAAAATGACCGGTGGTAATTTGTGTGTAACTTACATTTATTTATTTATGATTTGGCTTTGGGTAAAACAAAGACCATGCTGGTCAGGTAGTTGAAACAGTAGGCTACAAACAATTAATTCCTGCCACCTATGATGACCATGCCATCATCCATCGTGATATTTCACATCGGCCAACCCTAATATATATATATATATATATATATATATATATATATATATATATATAATAAAAGTATTAAGCCTCCCCTGAATTATTCACTCCTAAATGTGTTTATTTTTTTCCCTAAATTTCTGTTCAATGGTGAGATTTTTTCAACACATTTTTAAACATAATTGTTTTAAAAACTCCATGTCTAATAAATGATTTATTTTATCTTTGCCATGATGACAGTACATAATATTTGGCTAGATATTTTTCAACATGCTAGTATTCAGCTTAAAGGGCATTTTAAAAGCACAACTAGGTTAATTTGGTTAACTAGGCAAGTTAGTGTAATTATGCAAGTCATTGTATAACAGTGGTTTGTTCATTCATTCATTTTCTTTTCGGCTTAATCCCTTTATTAATCCGGGGTCGCCACAGCGGAATGAACCGCCAACTTATCCGGCATTTGTTTTACGCAGCGGATGCCCTTCCAGCCACAACCCATCTCTGGGAAACACATCCATACATTCTCATTCACACACATACACTATGGACAATTTAGCTTACCCAATTCACCTGTACCGCATGTCTTTGGACTGTGGGGGAAACCGGAGCACCCGGAGGAAACCCACGCAACCACGGGGAGAACATGCAAACTCCACACAGAAATGCCAACTGGCCCAACCGGGACCTGCCCCAACCGGGGATCGAACCAGCGACCTTCTTGCTGTGAGGCGAACGTGCTACTCACGCGCCACCGTAGCGCCCATACAGTGGTTTGTTCTGTAGGAAAAAAAAAGCTTCAAGGGGCTAATAATTTTGACTTTAAAATGACTTTAAAAAAAAGAAGAAACTGCTTTTATTCTAGCCAAAATAAAGCAAATATGACTTTCTCCTGAAGAAAAAAATATTATTGCAAATACTGTGAGAATTTCCTTGCTCTGTTACATATTATTTAAGAAATATTTAAAAGGGAAAAAAATCTATGGGGGGCTAATAATTCTGACTTTAACTGTATATATACTACTATAAAATGAGATGACATATTGTGATATGAGATTAGGCTTAAAATTGATTCTGTATTTGATCTATTGAGTCTCATGCGTTCCAATAGGACATAAAAGCACACAAAAATGACATTTTTAAAATCCCCTCTGGAAAGCTGCTTGGCTTATAACATATTAAGAATCATGGCATAGCTGTGCCTGTATATTCAGTCCTCCCACATCTCCACCATCCAACTGTAGCAGTGCATGACATGGCTTCTCTTTATCAATGTTCTCTTTTAAGAACAGTCACTGCGAAGGGTCAACCGATGGGGTTTTTGCCAACGAATGGCTTCTTTATAATTTGAAATGCTCTCATGCTTTTTCCTCTTCACATTTGAAACGGAGAGCATTAAAAGAATGATTTGCAGTCTGATTTTGTGAGTGCCTTACCGAATCAGCCCCTGTCTGAAGAGTATTCCTCTCAAATTGAAGCTTGACATTTACAGGGGCTTGTTAAAAGGTGAGCACTCTGTCTTCATGGTGTGGGAAGTAATGAAGAGCTCGTCCACCGTACAGATGAAAAGGAAAAGAGAAAAACAGCCTCTGCCTACTTCCTACCAGGTAGCAGAGCTGTTTTATGTGTCCCCCCTTTAATCAGTAGGCTGACATTCATTGCCAGCCACAGCAGTAGAGCGAAGTTAATCATATTTAGATAAGAGTTTCACCAGGCAAAGCACATCCTTTTATTAGCCAAGAGTGTTTTCTTCTGTCATTAATTTTCCGTTCAGACTGTTTGAAGATGTAAAAGGAGGAGGAAAGTGACCCTGAATTGACTACGGTCTTCCGTTCATAAACACATCTAATCAATATAGGGACTCTCTGAATTCAAGAATAAAGTGCAGCAATTGTTTTACGACATATATAGAAGTAAAAAGAAGTAGAAAGATCAATACATTGATTCGACCATGAAACTTTTGGGGATTTTGACATTTAGTTTGAGTAGCTGACCGGACGCTACACGTTTATGAATTTTTTTACTAACCGATAAAACTCCTGATGCAGAAGATGATGTTTAATCTACGTTAAAAGCTACACCGTTTTCTTGTAAGGCCAAAAAAAAAAGTTTTAAATGTTTACATGCCAAATTTACTCCTTTACGATCAGTAGTAAACAGAACTGTTTCGTAAAGTGGAATTGGAAATTATGGGATAATAAAAACACACCAGGCCAAGTTAACACAAGGCAATAACTAAATAAGGATAAGATCATTATAGAATTGAGTTTACTTAAGATTTAATTCACTTATAACACACTGTGAAAGAAAGGAAGAAAGAAAGAAGGAAAGAAAGAAAGGAAAGAAAGAAAGAAAGAAAGAAAGAAAGAAAGAAAGAAAGAAAGAA
>CAIGQQ010040079.1:2516635-2566125 GCA_903798035.1 Danio albolineatus | reverse complement strand
AAGAAAGAAAGAAAGAAAGAAAGAAAGAAAGAAAGAAAGAAAGAAAGCCTGCGTGAAATTGATAATGTTCAGAGAAATACTGGAAGTATCCCAAATAAATCCTTTGGATTTAATGGAATTCTGCTGCAGAAATCCCAAATGTAACTGCAGGATTCCATCAGAAGTAAGGCAAGAGCAGGGAAATTGGCAATTCCAATTGTGAAGCCATTGTTTCAAGAATCCTGTGGGATTAAACTATGTTGAATGTGGAGGTTCCTACAGAATGTGGTAATTCCTACGGTCATAGTAAACGTAAGATTAAGGACAAAGCTGGTCTCATTTATTCAAGCTTGGCTCCCTGTCACTTTGTCTTGCTGTGCAATCCTGTGTGGTTTCATGTGAGTAGAAGTTAAATATCCAAACCATGGGGGAAACATGGGAACTACTGTATAAAAAAACACAATAACCAATGATTTAAAAAGGCATACTTGGAAATAATTATTGGAAATGGGTTTGAAATAATTATTTGAAAAAGTAATAATATAAAAAAGCTCAACATGAAATCATTGTTGTCATGGCGCCAGGTTTATGCTTTATTGATGCTTTCAGTTTATTTTCCCTACCTTTCTGTGTTTTCATTCCTGCTTCTTTTTCTCTGATCTTCCCACCCCTCATTTATTACGGATTATTTTCTCCTGTTTAATTTAGTCAAGCTTGATTTGATTTTGTACAAATAAGCCTGTGTTCATTCATTCATTCGTTCATTTTCTTTTCGACTTAGTCCCTTTATTAATCTGGGGTCGCTACAGCAGAATGAACCGCCAACTTATCCAGCATACAGTATGTTTTACACAGCGGATGCCCTTCCAACCGCAACCCATCTCTGGGAAACATCCATACACACTTATTCACACTCATACGCTACGGACATTTAGCTCACCCAGTTCACCTGTACCACATGTCTTTGGGCTTGTAGAGGAAACCGGAGCACCTGGAGGAAACCCACGCGACCACGAGGAGAACATGCAAACTTCACACAGAAATGCCAACTGACCCAGCCGAGGCGATCATGCTACCCACTACGCCACAGTGGCACCATCCTGTGTTTTAGTCATTTCTTATCAGCTCTTTTATATATATTATGTGGATTGTTTCTCCTTCAGGTATTCTGGGGATCTGAGTATTGTGAATTGTGAGTAAAAACGATGTAATTAAAATGTTTTTACCACATCATAACAGAAAAACTGACCTCCCATAAAATATAAAGCTAGCATAAGCCCTTTCACCTGTCACCCCCAAAAGACTTTCTCTTCTCTATCTCTATCAGGTCCTTTAGAGGACAATGTTGAGAAGCTCAGCCACTATGGAATAACGGCACCTTAAAAATATGTTTTCTGCATTGGGTTGGATAATCAATTATTCCAAATGCTGCCAGTTTGCAGTTTGCAAACACCTACGTGGTGGAGCAAAAAATGGACAATGTTCTGTGGATTCCCAGTCACTGTTTGTGGGACGGAAGAGGACCACTCAGACACATCCTTTCCAGCCCATGTGCACCATCCTGTCATCATCCATCTTCATTCCACTGACCACAGACATCTCAGAACCCCTCTTTAGTTCTTTTCTCACCCCTTCAAAGAACCAGAAACAGTGCCCTTGTCTGCCAAGAACCCAAAGCCAACTTAATCCAGGTGTGTGAGCTGACCCCAGTATCTGTCCTAAAGCTTAAACCTGAGCCATCATCAGTCCCAGATATTGAACTTGTACTCTGTACGTGCTTGGACAGAAAACCAGAGCCCACCACCCACTCATAACCAGATTCTGCTGAGTCTAGACTGTTTTATACTCTACACGTCTACAAGTTTGATTGGGAACACAGGGCAAATGTGACATCAACAAATTAAGATTTGTACATCTGTGCACCCTGTTCACACAGACAGATCGGTCATTTGTGCGTTCATGTGCAGCATGACCACTGCATACAAGAGTGACTGCATATAAACTCAACATCAACCTGACCTTCTCTATGCAATTTTTGTTGCCTCGTATCCATGAAAAAGTTTTCTAAATGTTTCATGAATCAATATTGGAGTTGCTTTTACACGCTGCACAGAAATAATCAGTTTAAAACTCTGATCTGATTGATGACACCATGTTTGCAGAATAGTCATGCAAAGCTTGTGTAGATTGTTTTATTACCAATGAGCTTTATGCACGGTGGTGTTTTTCAGCCACTGATAATGTCTGGTAAATAACTGACTATTTTTAAGTTCATAAGGTACCCTATAGTGCATTGATATTGTAATTAAATCATAATATAGCCGGTTAAATAGACCTAAGCATTCATTTAGTTGTTCAAGCATAAAACAAGATGAAAGGCTGTTTAAACATGATGTATGTGAGGAGAAGCGAGCAGTTGAAAATGAATACCACAATGAAGCACTTTTTTTTCTTCAGATTTTTATCTAGTTGAATAACAAAACATAAGCAAACAGTGCTCTTCCACCTAGGCTGCTTTGCTGAGGTAACTTTAAAGTTCATATATATTCAACTTGTGACTTGTTACTTTGGATGTTCAGTCTTAAATAGTCTAAGTATGACTTTAAAATAACAACTTTAGCACTATTTATTTTAGTGTTGTATTTTTTAGTCATTGGCTGATGATTTGATTTTACTATTTAGAATTTGTTGGGAAAAATGTTTTTTTTGTTTGTTTGCATTAAACAATTGTATTTGTATTGCCTAAGGTGATATTAACCAAACTTCTCTTTGAGTGTGATATTCTTTGCAAACTAATGAAGCACTTTTGCAGAAGTAGATTAAGCTGATAGAAATGCAAAGGCCTGATTGTCTACGATTAACTTGAGCTCTGCAGCTTAAACTTCCTGTGACCAGAGATGAGTTGAAACTGAACACAGACTATATGCAGTTGAGATGTTTTGTGCTTTTGACGTTGATCAGAGAATTAGTAGAAAAAAGGACACATGCATGTGTGCGACCAACGGAGGACTGGAGAATGATTGACCAATGAAGAATTTCACTAAACTCCACCTGTTAATATCAGCTGTCTATAACAGTTGGAGTCAGGAAATAAAAACTGTTGCACACCTCCTGAATGTAACTCTTGCCTTGCATTGAGGATACCAGAATTCTGTGAATCAAATTATTCATTTGTATCCAAATCAATAATTATACAAATATTTTTTGACATTGAAGAAAACCCTCCCCTGACCTTTTTTATTGAATTAGCTAAACATTCCACCAATTTGCAAAAGATACTTTTCTAAAACTATATTATTATAGAGAAAGTTTGAATGTGTGAATATAAAACCAACTTTACCTCAATGCCAGACTTGGTGAAATCGTTAGTAATAAGTATAATTGCTGCACCTCACTGGCCTGTCTCCTTAGAGACGTCAGCAGAGATCAGCAATCTTTGTATGCATAAAATGTTGCACATCATGACAAGTTTTGCTTGCTAGACAAGTGAAAACATGCTAGATATGATTGATTGATTGATTGATTGATTGATTGATTGATTGATTGATTGATTGATCGATCGATCGATCGATCGATCGATTGATTGATTGATTGATTGATTGATTCATTCATTCATTCATTCATTCATTCATTCATTCTCCTTCGGCTTAGTCCCTTTATTCATCAGGGGTCACCACAGCTGAATGAATCGCCAACTTATCCAGCATATGTTTCCACAGTGGATAGCCTTCCAGCTGCAACCCAGTACTGGGGAACATTTATACACACTTATTCACATCCATACACTACAGCCAATAAATTTTTTTCCTCCACACAGAAATGCCAACTGACCCAGCCGAGGCTCGAACCAGCAAACTTTTTTAGCATTTACACAATGCTAAAAGAAACATTTTCATGAGTGTCCCCCAAATTGATCCACAACTTGGCCACAAATTAATTTTATATATAGTTAAACAAGTTCAATATCATCTCCACTCACTGACTTCTTCCTGATAACTGTTTCATCATGACAGTTACTCTGTGTAGCCCCCTTTTCTTGCAAATAATGGTACAAAATGGAGCGTGTCAAGTATAAAAGCCTTCACAACTTGTGGCTGTGCCATCAGCGAAGGATTGTGGTGTGGAGCCAGGCAAAAGTATAAATCGGACTTATTACCAAATGTTTAAGCTGATATCTATTGTCCAGATGCGACTCCCTTCCCCTTTGACAATGCCATTCAGTTCTTTGTCTCTTCTGCTTCAGTGGATCTGCCAAGCTGCTTGGATCTGCCATGAGCCTCCAGGTCTCCAGGTTCTCCTCTGTGTGTTGATACTATAACTGCACCACAGGCCTCAGAGCCCTTGACTTCATCTCTGCCCACACTCCCTCAGGCTTCTCCGGGATCCTTTGGCTCCACCTTGGTCCATTGTCATTCTAGCTTCATCTCAGATTCTGAGTCTCAGGTTGCACTTTATCTCACCATTCTCATAGTCTCCATCGGCTTCTCCTTCCCCCCAGCTCCACCTTAGTCCTCTGGCCTATTGGCTCTGCACTAGCCTGCCAAACACCGATCTGCCTTTGCCTCACAGGCCTTCTGTGTTACCCTGAGACTTAAAAGTCTAACTTCTAAGGCCTCATGTGATGTATCCAGTGTTTTGCAGAAGAAAAATGCAGTCTTATTATCTTATATTAAAGGATTGTTATACCCAATTGTTCTTATTATTTCTTATGATTGCAATGTGTATAAATTGCTTTAAATCAGTTAGAGAAAGAATGATCATGCAGTCAGTGGACAACCGACAGCTTGCTGAGTTTTGCAACAGAGCTAGTGCGTTAACACATTTAACACTATTGTGCACCCTACGCAGGAGCCACAGCCTGGGCAGTAGGAAATGAACCCCCCTGCCACGCTCCCAATGAGATAAAAGAGGCAGCTCTAATAGCAGCTGTAATCTGTTCTCTCTCATGCTCAGCATGAACTCAAAGAGGCTCAAATCCAGATGGAAGCTTCCTGGACACTGATACACCCTCCACCCTTTCATTTCTGCAACTTGATTTACAGTGACAGTGACACTCAGTGGAACTCCTGTCACTCAATGTAAGATGTGACATATTTCACACTTTTGTTTAAAGTCTTATGATCTTGGCTCGACTGTGACCTCGCACTACTGTTTAAACAGGGAATAAATAAATAAAATACTGTAAATAAATGCAGTGGCAGTTGTGAAATAACAAAACTGTTTCTGAATGTATAAATTAGTGCATTTTTTTTTCTCATTTTCTCAAAAGAGAAAAAAGTTAATATATCATAGTCTGTTGTCAACAACAACTCCACACCTGCATGGTTTTTATTTTCTATTATTTGTTTTTGCTCAGTCATGTTTACTAGAGAAAGTTGGAGAACCTCTACCCACCGTTAAACATCTCAGTCTGTAAAAGCAGATAGGACAATTCCCCTTTCTCACATCAGCAGTTTAATAGCACCACAGCAAATTGAGTTTCTGTTACTCCCTGGTTGATTGAATCAAGCTGAAAACAGTTCCTCAGTTTTCACGGTCAAACACAAAGATTGAATAACACAACCTTGAGATTTTAGAGCCACTAGTTGGGGTTAGCATTTATTTGTTTTCTGTCAGACAAGAGCAAAACCTATATTTAAGGAGTTTAAAGCCAGGCACTTTCTGAACTATTGAGCCAAGTCCCAAATAGTCTCACTTGAACTTACACAATTCTCAATTTAATTCACCTCAACACCACCCTCACTATCTTATCAACCCATATTTTGCAAACCATTAGTAGTCCAGAAGAGAAACTGGTTTTATGTATTTGTTTAATTTAACTGTTTCTGTGACTTTTGCAAAAACTTGTCATAAATGTGTCATAAACATGACTGCCATGATGCCATTACAATTGTGTCATACATTTTATAACAACATCATTCATATTTAACTACTGTAGTACAGATTTATCATTCAAATGTCATTAAATATTAATGACGACTAGGCATGGGCCGGTATACGATTCTGACGGTATGATAACCTTGGATAAAAATATCACGGTTTCGCGGTATGACAATATTGTGTTTGCTGCTCTAAAATATATTCTTTTTAAATGTCTGGCTAAAAAACAAAACCTTTTCCCCCTTTGAACACAATATATTTTATTTTGAGAAACATATAAAGTATTTTGGAGCAGTAAACATGTCAGGCTAAAAAATTATAATGAATCATTGACTTCTGCTGTCTTCATTTGTTTTAAAAAACACAGATATCTTTACAATTTACAACTAAAAAACAAAAAGAAAAAGTAAATAAAAAATATTACACATACCTTAGGAACGGTATTAAAGAAAATTTTGGCGGTATGAAAACCTTGACTTTTCCATACTGCGGTATATCTTGAAAACGGATATCATCCCATGCCTAATGACGACAACAACACAATAATGATTTGAAAGAGTCATACAATAATATGAGAAAATAACAAATGATAGACTACATGAAATGAATGTTTCAGCTTGTATTGAAGTAAAAATAAGGAAATCTGATCTCATTACACTTTTTCTTTAAAGTATTAATTAAATCTGCATTGATTATTATTACATTTTTATAGTTATGTAATGGTTTTCTTGTTTGTTTGTTGTTTCATTACATAACTGTATCACTTTAAGGACAAATGCTAATATATAGTGACAAACATCCAATTAATGACCAATTAAAACTCATAATAACTCAAATGAGGTATGTTTGTGTGTGTGTGTTTGTATGCACACACCCTCACAAACATATATATATATATATATATATATATATATATATATATATATATATATATTTATATATAAAATTAGCATTAGTATTTAATCTGGCAACGAATATTAATGCTGACATATATCAATAAGGCAAAATATGTCAAACTTACTCATGTAATTTTGTGCCAAATGAAACATACAGTGTAGAGAAATAGAGGACCCCCTCCCCCCACTGTTTGTGTTTGGAATTGGCCACGAGCCTCTCTTGTCTTTTTCTCATTCTAGCCATTCTTTGAACGAAAATACCAATTATCCAGTCATAAGTCATTTCCATGGTTATACAGGGTACAAAAGCAGAGGTCATTAAGCAATTTGATAGAGCAGTGTTATTGTACCTTCATTTGGTGGGATGAAAAATGAAATCACGTTCAATTAAACATTAGACGGGGATAAGCAGACTTTGCATTTTATGCACTTCAGGTAATTCCTCACCCATCTGGCCTTGTAAATTGTTAGAGCTCACAAAATAAAGAGAGAAAGAAATAATCACTTAGACTGCAAAACCAATTAAATGGCTAGATGTTATAGATACTGCTGTAGGCCAGAGCTTATATAAAAAGTCTTTCTTGTTTTCTGTTTACATCAGTTATTTCTAGCTGCAAAATAAAGTACACAAAGTCCTATACGGTATAAGCCATCGGGATCTCTTTAAAGATGCGGCTGATGACCTTTTTGCTGTCATCAGTGCATTTGTTCTGTACAGCTGGATCTGCCCTTTGAAAGTTTATTGTGTGTTTCTCCCTTCAGCAAAAGTCTGGGTAGCAGTGATAAAGAAAAAGGTCCTGGTCAATGTTGGTGGTCGCCTGAGAACTCTCGGTAATGATGGCCTCCTCTGCACTGGGCAAAGATAAATTACAGAGAGAAAACCAGTGGGCTGCCTGGACGTTTCCCTGCACTTGCAGTCACAAGGGGTCACGCAGACACATAACATAGAGAGGTCAGGGCAATCCGTGTTTCACCCTCTACATAGCAGAACGAGAGAAGCTTTTTTCTTTCTGATTGTCTTTTACACCAGTGGCTGTGAAGATGATGAGATGAGAGTGTTGCGGAAAGGTTGGATTGTAATGTGAAAATAGACGTAAACATTTCTTAGTGAAATCCGTTTATCATACATCAGAAGTGGAAAAAGAGCCTTTGGCCTGCAGGTTTCAATGCATTTTTTAAAATGCCAGTGTAGCGTGAAGGGTTAGACCACTATCAAGACCCATTTTCAGCGAGCATAAAAACCCAAAGCTTCTGATTTCTCCTTTTCATATTGTTGGCTTATGCAGTCTCAGCATTCTCTTTTAGAGATGTTTTCACACTTTTCAATTTTGAATAGCATGTCGTCAGGGGGGCGAACAGGCTGAGTTAGGACAGCGAGAGGTTAGGGCATTTGCAGGAGAGGTGTTTTTTGAGGTGTTGGGAATTGCTGGCACCATCCATTAAGCATGTCAAAAAAACTGTCCGATAAAACAGGAGACGAAAAGTGAGGGAACGTCCATGTTAGTAAATCTTTCAAATGTCAAACTTGTAATTTGAGAGACGGAAAATATTCGCTCTTGCCCGCTCCTAGAAATCTTCCCATCATCAAATTGCATCTGGGTTTGCTGAGCTCTGAGCAGAAATTGGTTTCTTCCTATTGGAAGATAGTGTCACTGCAGGGGCTCGACTCTGATGCTCACGTGATCTGGCTGGAGCGCAGGAGACTGATGAAGAGCAGGCTTGGACAGCACCGTCTGTTTATCCTTCTGCCTTTTTTTACCTCTTTGATCATCAGTTGGCACATTTCTATGTGTAAATGTGTCTGGAAGCGCATGGTTTGTTTGTTTTTGTGTGTAGTGTTAAAATATTCACAATGGTGAATACAATGGTGTTGAGGAATGCTCAGTAGATGTCTTTAAATTTTGATACAACATTTAGAGCTGAAAAATACATTTTGAAGACAATAGTGGCAGTGTTTGGATGTTTACTAAACTCCATGTACATTACTTGTAACAAATTAAGATATAACATTTATATGGAACTTCTGATCTTCATCTAAGTCACAACAATATAAAAACACAGTCTGCTTAAACTAATACCACAAAAATATTGGTGTTTTCATGATTTTAATGAAACACAGTGGAGGGTGGAAAAGTATGTGAACATTGGTTAATGACATCTCCAACAGTTAATTGAAGCCAGCAGTGAACAACATGGAGTCCAGTCAGTGTGATGAGATTGGATGTATTGGTTAAAGCTGCCCTGCTCTTTAAATAAACACACATACACACAACAGTTTTGCCTTTGCTGTTTCAAAATGGCATTGCATGAACCATGCCTTACACAAAAGAGCTCCCAGAGGACCTACAATCAAGAACTGTTCACATGCATGAATCTGGAAAGGGTTACAAAAGTGTCTCTGAAAGCCTCATTGTTCATATGTCTACTATAAGACAGACTGTCCACAAATTCAGGTTCAGCACTGTTTCTACTCTTCCTTGGCGTGGTCATCCTGTACGCTGCAAGAGCATAGAGTAGATTGCTCAGTGAGGTGAAGAAGAATCTTATAGCGTCAGCTAAGACAGAAATCTCTGGCACATGCTAACATTTTTGTTGAAAAATCTACAATAAGTAAAACATTAAGCAAGAATGGAATTCATCGGAGGACACCATGGAGAAAACCACTGCTGTTCAAAATACATAGCAGCACACTTGAAGTTTGCAAAAAGCACCTGGATCTTCTACTGGCACTGGCAAAATATTTTATGGACAGATGAAACCAAAATTGAGTTGTTTGGAAAGAACACACAATGCTATGTGTGGAGAAAAAAGTACAGGACCCCAACAATATAACTTCATTTCAACTGTACAATATGGTGGAGGGGCCATCATTGTTTGTTTGCTGTTTAGCGATGAAAAAAATAATCCAAAAGTTTATCAAGACATTTTGCAGAAAAACTTCAACGGCTTGTTCCTACTCTCCCAATCATCATCGCTCTCCTCATTAATCCCGTGCACCTGGATCCCCTCATCAACTCTCCCCATATAAACTCTGAGAGCCAAGCCATTCTTTGGCTGGGATCGAAGTTCTACGGCAGGGATCACCAAACTTGTTCCTGGAGGTCCGGTGTCCTGCAGATTTTAGCTCCAACCCTAATCAAACACACCTGAACAAGCGAATCAAGCTCTCACTAGGTATACTTGAAACATCCAGGCAGGTGTTTTGAGACAAATTGGAGCTAAACCCTGTAGGACACCGGACCTCTAGGACCGAGATTGGTCATCCCTGTTCTACGGTTCCACTCACCTTCTCCTTGACTCCCTGTCTTCCATGGATGTTCCCCCGTTTCTGAGACTGATTAACCCGAGGATGTTCCTTCCAACCTGTAGATGAACACTATCATCAATAAGCGAATTGACTTTACACTCTGTCTGCTTGAAGCTATCGGTTTACGTCGTAAACACCCATTCCCCTGCTTAAAAGCGAAGACTTCCACTTACCTGCTTAATCTGCTGATTTGTGCAATTTGTTTGAATAAATTGACGAAAAGAGATAACCCTCCTTGTCCTCAATGTGTGACCGTGACAAGTATAGATGATGAAGTAAATCAACAACAGAATGACTTCAACAGAAGAAAACACACCTCTGGAGTGGCCCAAACAGAGTCCTGATCTCAGCCTGATTGAGACGCTGTGGCATGACCTCAAGCGAGTGATTCACACCAGACATCCCAAGAATATTGCTGAAACTGTGTGTAAAGAGGAAAGATCTTAATTCATTCTGGACTGTTGTGCTGGTCTGATCTGCAACAGCAAGAAATGTTTGCTTGAGGTTATTGCTTCCAAAGGAGGACCAAGCAGTAATTAACCCAAAGCTTCACATACTTTTTCCACCCTGCACTATGAGTGCTTACACGTTTACATATACAGTACTATTTGTGTGGCATTAGATTAAGCAGACTGTTTTTCTGTTGCTGTGACTCACTGCAGAAGAAGATCAGAACTCATTTTCTGTGATTTATGCCAAAATCCAAGTAAGCCCAAAGGGTTCACATACTTTTTCATGAAACTGTATATATATAAAAATCTATACCTGTACTCACATTACACCCTGCTTTTAAAAGACCTTGGGGATGATGGGCACAGGTTAGGAGAAGGTTAGAAAAACTTTTCAAAGGCTGGAAAAGTTATTTGGAATGTGATTTGTTTCAGACTGTACGACAAATAAAGTAATTATTCCAAAGGGATATGATGATTTTATTTAGCCAATCTATATGTAAAACTCAAGTTTTACAGTGTTTCAATTTTAAGCATTTTACTTGTTCATTTAAACATTTTTATGTCCAAATGCATTAAAAATATGACACCTTTATGCAGTCGGAGGTTATTAATAGGTTTTCAGAGTATTGCAGAGTATTTCTATTGTCTCAAGATAAAAGAGAGCATCCTCAATGTCTATGATAATACACATATATCTTCTATGTGTAAAGGCATATAGAGTATGAATAATTCATATGGAAATACACACACACAATGAAGGTTACATATTTTAACAGAGCAATTAACAAAATTTAGCTGAAACTGTGGTTTTAATGCAAATCAGTGGCTACTGGAACTTAGAATTGTCATATTGTCATGTTTCAGTTTTTTGCACAGACAGATCATTTCATAAGACTTCAATGTATCTTAAGGATCATTGGTAGTAGTTTGTCATTGCCTGTATTTTTTTTTGCTGGTAGTTGTTTACTTGCGTTCTATGAGTCTCCAAGGGTCATGGTTTTACCTAAAAAAATGTAATACATATTTAATATACTGTAAGTCTATTAAAACTTAGTTTTTATTTGATATGTATTATAGGCAAGAGGAAAGTGCAAGACATTTCTGCTTTTGAGGTATTGTTGCTTATAATGCAAGAGAAAACATACAAGTCATTCCAAGTAATGCACGAGGCAGCTGTGTATCTGTGCTTTGTACAAAGTCTTTGTTTTGAGTCTGTCAGTGTCAGCTAATCAAGCTTTATTTGCTCATCTTGCTCTCACAGGGTTCATGCTCAGAACCCTGCCACATTAAATGGAGTGCCATTTCCATCAAATCTGGGAAAACAACAGTTTATTTTTGCTGTTTACATTTGCAGAAGCATTCCACCAAAGCACTGCAAATGTAAAACTAATGAAATTGTATTGAATGCTCATTCGTTTATCATACAATGACAGTGTGCCACCACTGAACTGCATTGATAATGTGTTGCTATATCATTCAGTAAATGTTTTCATTTCTTTCAAAGTAATCTCAATGTGGTCCCCGGACCTCAAGGTTAATTGTGATGGAGATGCCTTGGTTGAGGGTATTTCAAGCAGTCGGAGGCCTCTGCTTCCATGCTGGTTTTTATTTGTATTTTCAGTGCCTTTGAAATCTGATGCATATTAAGCAGACATGTCAATCTTTTTTCCCCTCTAAAATCAAAACCTTTTTATTATGCCTCATTTTAAAATGGACGATGACTGAAAAAAAAAGAAAGAGTAGAAGAAAGGAAGGAAGGAAAGTATAGGCTTTATTCAACTGACCAAGTTTGGTTACTACAGTAAAGTTTTTACTTTTGAAATCAAGAATAAGAAAGCAAGGATTTTATAGAAGCATTATCCAAATGAACGCTTTCCAAGTTCGGATACTAAAGCATTTTGTTTAATTTTTTTTACTGTGAGCTCTTTTTCTACGTTCACTGTCTTCTGTTTTTTTTTTGCATCCAGGAGCTAATCATGAAGTGTTTATCCATGGTTCAGGAAATGGGTTTCATCACTTGCACAGCATGTAAGGGCAGTCATGCTTTGTTTTGGGTAGCTAAATGGTGGACTTTCACAGCTTGCCACTTTGGAATAAGTGGTTGAAAAATGTGTTACAGCCATTTAGTCTTCATATTATTTGTTGGATTACACAGAAGATGTGTGGGTTGATGTTGAATTATTTCAAACACATAATGTGCATGTGCAGACACTCTTACTGTATTTGGGTATAAAATATACCAAAGCTACTTTTTGGAAGAAAATAATTTAACACATTTATGTGGAACATGTGATGCCAAAGCAATTTGTTTGTGAAATTGTGAGATCCTGTTATAGTTGCATGTAGAAAATCGAAAATTGGGAACTGACTAATGAAAAATGAGGGATGTATCTGCAGTCACATTGGCACTTACATGTTTTATTGGTATTGGTGTAAGTATCTGTCTAATAAAATATTTACCTAAGTCAGTGAATTATAAATAATAATATTTAAACATTTGCTTTCTTGTCCAATGGAAAATATTCATCCAAAAAGATTTTGCTTAAAGTTGTTCAAAGTTATTTATCTGTGAAAGTTACATGTGAAAGTTATATTTTGAATTTAACCATTATAAAAGTACAACACCAATTCACAAAAAGTTGGCACAGTATGGATGATGCAAATAAAAAATGTTGAGATTTCTAAATTTACTTTTACTTGAATTTCATTGCAGACAACATAAACACAAACTATTTCATGTTTTGTCCAGTCAGCTTCGTTTTATTTGTAAATATACATCCTTTCCTGTCATTCAGACCAGCATCAAATAGTTGGGGGCAAGTAATCAGCTAAACTGTTTAAATAATATTGTAATTTGAAACCAGTGATGACAACAAGTGATTGTAATTATGATTTGGTACAGTCCTTATTTGGTCTAGTCCTTTAGGGGCAAATGTTTAAAACAATGTTCCTCAAAGAAAAGCAGGAAGACATTTGGATATTTCACAACACTGCATTCCATAATTAAAAGATTCAAGTAATCTGGAGGAATTTCAGTGCCTAAAGGAAAACGGCGTAAGCCTAAGCTGGACAGCTGTGATCTTTGATCCCTCAGGCGGCACTACATCAAGAATTGAGATTAATCTATAAGTGATGTCACCACATGGGCTCAGGAATACTTTGGCGACCTTTGTCAAGTACTACAATATATTGTAACATTCAATATTGCCAGTTAAAACTGTACTCTATGTTAACAGTGTCCAGAAGCGCCACCAACTTCTCTTGGCTCAGAGGTATCTGGGATGGACACAGTGAAAATATGTACTGTAGTCAGATGAATCAGTAATTTTGGGGGAGAAATGGACACTGTGTGCTCTGGACCACTAAAGAGAGGTTAATCCAGACTGTTACCAGCAACAGGTCCAAAAGCCAGAGTCTGTCATGGTATGGGGTTTTGTCGGTGCCCTTGGCAAACTTTAATTTCTGTGATGGTACTATTAATGCTGAAAAATGCATAGAGCTTTTTGCTGCCTTCTTTTCCAGAGACACCCATGCATATTTCAACAAGACAATGCAAAACCACATTTTGCACACATTACAGTTCTGTCTGGCTGCAAAGGAAGAGGATACAGGTACTTGACTGGCCTGTCTGCAGTCCCGACCTGTCTCCAATAAAGAATGGGTGGCTCATTTTGAAGCACAAAGTGTGACAACGAAGACTATGCATTGTTGCCCACATTAAGTGGGGTTTGCAGGAAGAATGAGACAAAATTACCTGAAACGCATCATCACTTGGTGTCCTCAGTCTCTAAAAAGTGATAAATGATCTACTTTTTTTTTTTTTTTTAATGAGTTGCAAGAACCAAAGTTGGTATGTGTTCATTTTGAAAAATAAGTGTTTGTTTAGGCGTTGTCCATACTGTGCCAACTTTTTCTGAATTGGGGTTGTAGATTTTCTCAGGGGGAAGTAAAAAAGTACTATATGAAAATGGCTTAATGAAAAAAAAATGCAGTGCAATGTTTCAAAATGGCAAACAACACAGCCTAAACATGACAACGCATAAAAAAATTGTTCTTCCTGTTTTCCGTTAAGAAACAGTTTATAATATCAATAATGGCAATATTAGTATAAAACATTGTTAAATATGTTTAAATATGTCCTTCGGGAGCTGTTTCTCAGTAATAAACAGTTAAACGGTCAGTAATAATTTTTTATATTATTATTTACAAAAGAATATTCAATAGTATACGTTGGCAAACAGTTTAGCTTATTACAATTAGCTGTTATAAAGAAATAGGATCAAGTTATCAAATCTTATTCACCTTTCCTCACTGTATAACTTACACATTATGAATAAAGAGCAGTGAATGAATCTCATTTTTTAGATTTTTTTGTTTGATTACATTAAATAACAGAGGTGTCACTGTTATAAATAACAGAAGCTTACATATATCGTTATAATAAAAGCATTCGATTGCTTTCCTAAAGTTTTATGCTCATTTAGGACAAAATTATTTGTGTTTTGAAAAAAAAAACATCAAGATCGACATCTTTAGCTGTTATTATTATTAATTATGTGTATTTGTCTGTTCAAACACGCACACAAAACCCAGTATCCACTTTCGCTTTGCTTCTAATCGAGTGTACAGAATCCGTTTGGGAAACAGCTGTTTATCACTACGGACGCGTCAGCTGAAAGTTACGCACCACTTTATGGCTGTTTTGAGAATTGTATAGGAGGAGCGACGGCACCTGTAATGAAAAGAAAAGGGAATCCGGCCGTTTTTATGTTTATTTCAGAGTGTTTCTTGCCTAAATAAAACGAAAGCACAGACAGATTTCAACAGATTTAAGAGCAAGGGCGGCGCCTTGTGGTTCGGCGGTATGGGTTGCGTATAGGGAGGATCAGCTCTTTAATGTTCATTGACACCCGTCGGAGAACGACTGAAAATACGGGAGAAATACATTTACGGGATGATGGCGGGATAGAACTGTAAAATACGGGAGAATCCCGGGAAATACGGGAGGGTTGACAGGTATGCATGTTCTCATAAGTGCTAAGTGCTAAAATTAGTCTACAACAACAAGGTTTCTGGTTAAACACAGATAGCTACAGGAGATTAATTTGCAGCCACGTGTTGTCCAGTTTCATTGCTAGAGTTCCTTGCTGCAGTAAAACTGATGTTTCCAATTTGAGTTTTTAAATTCACAATAGATTTGATGTGTTTGTTGGTTTTATTTGTGACCCTGGACCACAAAACTAGCCATGGAAATTGAGATTTACACCCCACCTTAAAACTAAATAAATATATTTCCATTGATATACAGTATAGTTTCTATATAATTTGGTCAAGGTTCAATTCGAAACTATTTGAAAATCTGGAATCTAAGGGTTTTAAAAAGAATTAAATTACTGTAGAAATTGCCTTTTTAAATTGTCCGAATTAAACTCAATGCACATTACTACTAATAAAAAGAGTTTTGATATTTTTACAGTATGAAATTTACAAGCTTTATTCCTGGAACATGATCTTTATTTTATATACTAATGATTTTTGTCATTTTAATGTGCTTTTTCAGCACATTAGACGATTGTTTCCTTGTAGACATTCCCTCATCTCATGCCAACAAATGTCAATGGATAAGCTGTATTCTGTAGGAGTGCTTTATTCCACAGGACTCCCTTAAGTCTACGCTATATGTCTGCGGATGAGTCTTTGTCTTTGAAGGCAAGATCAAAAGATGAATCTGAATATCAAAAACGACGCAGTGATTGAGAAAACTTGAGTGCGGGGATGCCGTCATGCCGAATCTCTGAGGGGAAAGAAGAGGCAGCTGACGGAGCTCTTTGGGTGCTTTTGTGGCCATTGAGTCTAAACAGCCTTGGCTCTACAGATCAGCCTTTGGCGAGCTGACAGTAATGTTCCCTGAAGGAGAAATCAATGCTTTTCTGAGCTTTGGCACTATCTGGATCTCGCTCTTTCAACAGACGCTTTCTGCATGCCTTTGGCCATTAGCGACTGACATCTCTTTCCTCTCCAGTCGTTCACGGCTCGGGCAATCGGTGCTGATGGCGGGTTAAATGAAAATGTAAGCCGGTGTACTCAACAGGCATCCATTTTAGATTTCTGAACGCACATCTTCTGCAGAAGGGTCAAAAGTCACAGAATCTTTGCATGTTTAATGTTTTCTCCGGTAGATGCTGTGATTCTTCCAGAGGTCAGATGTAGATGAGACTGGCTCCAGTTAAATGTTTAGGAGTTGAAAGCATGAGGTAAAGGGGCCACCGGTGGGGTGATGAAATGATGTGTCTCTTCTAATGTGTTGGCAGAGGGGCAGGAAAGTGTCAGCAATTCATTGTCCTGTCAAAGCCGGTCTGGCCTTTGGGCTCAGCATGCTGCTTATTGGTCTGCACCAAAGGGACAGTGCCAAAGGTCTTGTGTAATATAGGAAGGTGTTGCAATTAGTTTGCTCGAAGACATATTCTTTCGCCAGATGTGGTGCTGCTCTCCATGTTAACGGGCACCTGAGTCTCTGGAAATCTGTGCACAGGGTATTCGATTAATAATAGGGTCATTGTTGAGTGGATGTGGTGAATAATAGCAACAATTCTTTTTTTTAAGTGCTTTTTTGGTATGTTTTCAAAATATTTGATGCAATTTACTCGAAACTGATTTGCTCAGTTTATCTTGAGTCATTTTAAAGTTATTTTTTAGACAGAGTACACAAAAGGGCTACAACAATACTGGTTTGCATATAAAGCAACAAAAATATGTAGAAATTTCAACCATCAATAGTACATTTATAAACATGAGCAACCTTTGAAAATATGACAACAACTTTCTGGCCTGCATCTAGAATAAATTTAGCAAGAGGGTGCAAGCTTAGCTTTGAGACAGTAGACCATGAATTAAACAAAGCATGTACAAATAAATGGCCATAGTTCAAGGAAACTGATTTCAGTTATGCTAGACAAATGACAATCTTCTTGAAATCTTCTTGAAAAAATTAAATTAAATTAAATTAAAGAGCCCATATGGTGGGTTGAGAACGGTTAAATTTCACTTTTTGAAGTCCCAAACAACAGGATGATATGTATGCAAGGTTAAAAAAAAAACCACTTTGAATGTCTTATAATATCTATTTATTTTTACCTCATTTTCCCACCGACTCCCATATGAATCGTCTGAGCGAGTCTTTTTCCCCAAGCACCTCCTTTACGTCACGTCACGTCCGTGTCAGCAGCCCAATGCCAGAACATATTGAAAACAAATCACTGCGGTTGTACAACAGCGTATTGCTATATTCTTCATCATAACAACAAACATTCAGTAATAATTAACACTTCATGGACTATTGTAAGCCAACAAATAGTTACATTCGGCAGTAAGCTAAATGGCTACCGCTACATGCTGCACGGAGCAAACACAATACAGACAACTACATCCATATTTACCTTGTTACAGTGAACACGACTGAAAGAACACGCTGGTCCAAATAAACTGGGTATTGATCCATCCTTTAACAACAACTGTGAAACAAATCCCGTGTTGTAAGCTGGTAGATTAGTGGTAGCTCTCTTTAGAGAAATGACGCGAACACAGCACCATGTTGTGGATATAATTCTCAGGTATTTTACCAAAAAAACTCAACCACTCCAGGTAGGGAAAAGAGGTTTCCAGGTAGGGAAAATAACACAGCTTTTCCCTCGCACTTCAGAGCATAGCGTCTACAGGACATGATTTAACCGGAATGCCGATAAGTTCAGTAAAGTTAGCAGCAGTCGTGTTTTCCGGATCAATAACTCATGACCGAAACATTGTTCCTACACAAATAGCACCTCTTTTCAACCGTCGCAATGTATACAATCACCTACAACCTTATTTTCCTAAAAATTAGCTTCGCCTACGCGCTGGACGCATTATATTAAACTCTGTGCGCAGGCGGCAGAGACCGATCCTTAGGGACCGTCTACAAAGAGCAAAACGCGAAAACCAATACTACAAAAGCTCCCATACTTCTCTCTAAATCTTTATACTGCCATCAAACTCAGATCACACGTCACTGCTGTCCCGCTGGTTATACTACAACACTTATTGCAATACAGCGCTTGTTGTCATCCACTTTTTCTTGTCTTTTCTTTTTCTTTTCTTTTCATGTCTGTGGGCGGGGCCGGGGAGTTCAATTTTCCCGGGGTCTACGCGCGCAACTAGTGGGCGGGGCTTATGTTTCGCGTTGACGTCAAGCCGAAACGGCTAAAGACTCGTTCTAATAACGATTCATTTAAACAACAATGAGTCGACTCTTTTATATATGAATCAATCGTTTTAAACACTTTGCACTTTCAGATTTAAGCCTTAGCTGGACATTTCACTTTACTTAGAGCTGTGTAACACACTGCATGGAAGGTCATTTTCAAAAATCCATAATATGGGCTCTTTAAAAATACATACAGCATTTAAAGGTGCCATATACTGCATTGATGATTTAATAAGTTAAGTTGTTCTCTGATATCTACACTCTCAGAAATAAAGGTACACGAGTTGTCACTGGGGTACAAATTTGTACCTAAAACGTCTACATTAATACCTCAAGGGTACATATTAGTTTTGTGGCGGGATAAAGAGTCAAAATACACACACGGATGTTACAGCTGAAAGCCCCGGAGGGGTGTTTATTTACAAGTGACTCCGGTGTGTATGTGAGAAGGTGTGAGTCTCCTTCATGCTTCCTTCAGTCCCAGAAAAGTGTTGTGCTCAGGTGGTGATGATGATGATGAGGATGTCAGGTCCGTGAAGGGGTAGCTGGGGGGAGGTGAGCTCCAGTCAGACACTCGATTCTGCGAGGTAGAACAGAGAATAGTTAGCATGGAGGTTTCTTCTCAGAATGCACTCACTTGCTTGTCATCTCGTGCTGTCTATAAAGATCTCTCCTCATGAGCGACAGGTGTGGCTGATTGGGCTTGAGGATGGTGCGGCTGGCGTGCATTATGGACCATGGCGACAGGGAATTGGATGACTGGCCACAGTATCTAAAAAGTACAAAAGTGTTCCTCTTCAAATTTGTAGGTACTAATATATACTTTTGAGGTACCAGTATGGACCCTTTAAGTACAAATGTGTGCCTTTTACCCCAGTGACAGCTCTCATACCTTTTTATGTATGGTTTATGGTTTCGGTAAGTTAAAGAAAAATCTCCAGAAACACTTTTATAAGGTTATTTATTACTCCATAAAATACCCATAGAATGAGAAGGTCCAGGTTTGACCATATATGGGTCATTTCGTGAATATTAATGAGCTCCACTCAGACGTGCCGATCTTACAAACAGACAGACACACACACAGTATGATGTGCGCTGAACATGGACAAATATAAACCCGATCAGAGTAATGTTAACCTATTGTGCTTACCAGATCTGTTGTGGATAAAGGCTAATTTTAGTTTATAAATTATTAATTATTAATTAATTTATTAATTAAACTTGATAAAGGAGAGTGATAGAGATGAATGGCGATGCATTTTGAAGATACAGTCAAAGAAAACACAGCCAGGAATGAATATCAACATTTGAGCTAAATGGTTTGACATGATTCAGCAGTCTACATGTGTTTGTTAAAACACATGCATCAAATTTCACAATATACTCGATCAATTAACAGAAGACATAACTAAACACACCTTACGCCTCTTTGAAGTGTAAAGTGTAATCTGAAAATCCTGCATTTTGCATCCTGAGGTGACTTTGAAACATGTCCCATGCTGTTGCTGCCCAGTAACACACAGTAAACAATTTTCCACTCTCGTTTTCAAAATAAAAGTCCCACATATGTAGTAAGTGAAACATATGCTTAAAAATAACAAAAGGAGGAAAATTATTGTTGTCTCACTAGAAAACGTTGTTGCTTATCAAACGCAGCATGAGGTGTGTTTATTAAGGATCTCAGAGCTTTTTGTATGATCTCAGAGCTTGATAACATGGCTGCTCATCAGATCTGGATGAACGACCCAAATTAAGTGTACATGCAAATGCGGAGGGCATGGCTTGTGAGTCTCATCACAGTTTGTTTTGTCTTCTGTACGGACTTTGACAGCAGGACCTTGCGTTTATCTCTCAGCCTGATGTTACTCTGAACCCACAGCATGATTGGCAGAACAATTTCAAAGAGGTCAAATGATTTCACAAGCTACTACCCATGTCTCAAAGTGAAGAAACTGTTAAATACGGGCCACTAATTAGACAGATTTAAAATTAATTAGTAAACAGGAGGCAAAGCATGACAGGGAGTGCAGTGGGACGAGCGAATGTGTGTCAGTGAGGAGGAAGCAGAGCAAGACGGTAGAACCACATCACAAGGTGCAGGCTGAGATACTGACAGGAGAAGAGGGAGGAAAGGAGGAGAGAACGGAGACATGACAGAGGGCTTAATTACAAGCCTGTTTAAGCAGGGCACAACGGCTAAACAAACAGAGCCGCAGTCCCGAAGGAGAGAGAGAAAGAGAATGCCACAAAATACAGAAAGCTGAGTTGAACCTACAGCAGCTTAAAAATGTTAGGTGAATCTAATTTCATGGCTTTTAATTAGTAGTCTGGATATCTGAACGTTTTTAATATTCATAAATAACATGATATTCGGGGTGGTATGGTGGCTCAGTGGTTAGCACTGTCCCTCACAGCAAGAACAGTGCTGGTTCGAGTCCCAGCTGGGTCAATCGGGATTTCTGTGGATAGTTTGCATGTTCTTGTCGTGTTCGTGTGGGTTTCCTCTGGGTGCTCCGGCTTCCCCACAGTCCAAAAACATGCGGTAAGTGAATTGAATGAACTAAATTGGCCATAGTGTATGAGTGCATGAGTGTATGGGTGTTTCCAAGTACTAGGTTGCGGCTGGAAGAGCATCCGCTGTGTAAAACATATGCTGGATAAGTTGGTGGTTCATTTCACTCTGATAAATATGGGACTAAACTGAAGGAAAATGAATGAATGAATGAATGAATGAACATGATATGCTATGAGACCGTATCATTTTTACTGATCTTACTCTTTGATCTTACAACTGAGGCAGTGGTTCTTAATTCCGGACCTTGAATACTATGGAAGTGAGTGGCTTCTGCTGCTTTCTAAACTTCGTCAAAATATCCAGGTATTGACCAAGTGGAGGATGAGT
Organism: Danio albolineatus; assembly: GCA_903798035.1. Classification (NCBI taxonomy): domain Eukaryota; kingdom Metazoa; phylum Chordata; class Actinopteri; order Cypriniformes; family Danionidae; genus Danio; species Danio albolineatus. Next base: position 2,544,467 of record CAIGQQ010040079.1, on the reverse strand, counting down.
AAATTATGTTCCCATTAAAGGTTTGAACTTAAAAATATTGAGTAAACAAATGTTAGCTATAAAAAAAATAAAAACTGGATGTAAGACCTTGTCTCACATAGTTTCAAGAGTTCGCCCTTAGATATGCTTAGCGTTTATAGCAGGTTTGGCATGCTGTCCCGGGAGAGAACCCTGAGCTCAGAGTTATTTGAGCCCAAGGCTCCCACCCAGTCAATAAGCATATAAGGGGATCCGAGATCAGATAGATCTCGAAGACTCCCCCTTTGAAAAGGGAGGAAAAAAGGAGGAGATGGGGTGGAAGGGGGGATTCTTCCAAAACGAAGATGGAGTAGTAGGGAAAAAATTGATCCATTTATAGTAAGCTTGGATCGCTCTGATTGGATTATCGCTGATTACAGATGATCAGCCAGGCGTGCTTAATCATATCACATGCTCCTTTCGAAATTAGTTCATGAAACTTTACTTATCAGCTGATTACAGTTTTTTTTTTTTACAATTGCTATGACAGTTTTTTTCAATACATTTAACAAGTTTCCTGAACTCTTAACGTGCAAACACACCTAAAACACACAATTGGCAAAACGGTTGATTAAAATCACACATTGTAAACTAAACCCCAAAACTCATTTACAAAATACAACAATAAACGAACACAATAAACCATGTCTAACAAAACACTGCAAACATGTTTCAAAATCAAATCATTATTCAAAACACTAACACATGTTCTCTTCCAACAGGAACATTCAGTCAATCATAACACATTGACAAAAAACACTATCATCAGCTGAAATTACAGAAACTGCGCTGTTTTATGTGTCAGGTCTGCCCTTATATTTGAAGCCTCTCTACATTTTAGTTTTGTTGGGTTTAGTAAATGCATGCGTTTTGCTTCAGAAATTCAATACAAAAAATGAATGACCATATCAGAGTAGCTTTATGAAATGCACAGTTTATCGAAGAAAAATCTAATAAACTCAGACACAGAATTGCTGCAGACTTTTTTTTTGCAAAAGAACAGTACTGCAAGATATACAAACAGAAAAACCGCACCGCAATTATGATTAAAACAACAAAACAAAAACAAAGTAATCTTCTATGCCCGGTTTTCTGCATTTGGCCACATGTTCTCATCCACATCACACCTGATATCTTCTCTGGCAGGGCATGGGAAGAATTCTCTTGTTGTTCCTTTTCCACACAAGATCAGCCCAAAGAGTCCTCTTTTAGAACATATGAGCATGTGATTGGGAAAACCTGAGTGTGCTTCCTAGATGGGAATCTGCTGTGATTTATGTATTTACATAACTGCAATAAGCTGTTTCTCATTTGCAATAGAATAAAATACAGGGAATATATTTGTGTTTCAATTCACAATATGAACAGCTGTTCACTTTTACTTTAGCCTATATAATTCTGTTTAGAACATGATGTTACATACAGTGTGAAAGCATTTGTAAATTTGACTGTAAAATTACATTGTTTTGGTCTTGGTTGAGATTGTGTGTAAAAGAAGTTCAAGCATTTTAAATTGGTGTTAACTGTATGCATTTTGTATCAAAGCAACAAGAAATGTGTTAATTGTATAGTTTACAAAGACGGGTGTTGTGCTAACTGTGTTTAGAGTTTAGGAAACTTGTTAAATGTATTGAAAAAAACGTCATAGCGATTGTAAAAAAACAAACAAACTGTAAACTGTCAGTAAATAATAATAAATAAATTCTAATGTCATGCTATTTTAAACATTTGAACTAACATAACAATTGCAGTATGTTCCTAATCAGAATTAATGATTCTTTTACTTTCTTTATCAACTGTGACTCAGAGAGTTTTTAATGTCATGAGGGAATGCAAATGAGACAGCTTAGAATGACATATATTATTTCAAAACATGCAAACTCATAATGGATACTTGATTAGATCCAGAGTGATCACTGTATTTTTCAGCATTAAAACTCTGCTACAGTGACACATTAGTAACACCTGCGAGTGTTTCCGGCACCTATGCAAATTCTGCAGGAAGGCTGATGAAGATTAGTGTTGCTTTCAAGTCCAAATGACTGTTGTGGAGGCAGGGGTTTGAATATTTCAGTGAGTTAAGTCACAGTTGTGAATTGAAATTCAACAGTCAAATGCAAAACAGAAAAGGCCACATCCGATCTCCTTTGTAGTCTTTATAGTGTTCATCAGTTTTATAAACACTTATTTTATATTGTTTGTCTATTCCTGACACACATACTGTAACTCTTGTCAGGTGCCATATTATCTGGATGCAGACTTGGATTTGCAAGCTGAGACTGCATATCTCTGAGACATACAGTAATGTCAGACACAACACACTCAGTGCAGCCAGTAAAATCACTATGAGAAGTAGGGTTGGGGGTGGGGTTAGGTGTGCACATTAAAAAAGCACTGCATGCAGCACACCTTGCAACTGCACCAAGTCTGCATCCAGACCCCTTGCGTCAGGTGTGGCCTCTGTAGAGTACACTGAAGTAACAGCATGTCAGTGTCAGACTGGTCCTTAGCCTTTCTGCAATTTTAAACTGACTGCCAAAATTGCATAACATCCACAAACACTCCTGTCTGCTTTATTTGGAGTTATCTCAAACCAGGAATCTGAACACAAAATTGGCCAATTCTCAAAGGACTTTTTTTCAGATTTTTTTCTTCACATGTACTCCTGCACAGTTTCCATCTTTATCTGTCACACTGTAGTTTTTTTTCATCATATTTGCCATCCGCTGTAAGAAGATTCTAAGAAGTAAGATTTTGTTGTCATTTTTGTACCAAATATTCATTCATTCATTTACTTTTCGGCATAGTCGCTTTATTAATCCAGGGTCACTACAGCGGAATAAACCGCCAACTTATCCAGCATTTGTTTTATGCAGCGGATGACCTTCCAGCCGCAACCCATCACTGGGAAACATCCACACATTCTCATTCACACACATACACTACGGACAATATTTAGCTTGCCCAATTCACCTATAGGGCATGTCTTTGGACTGTGGGGGAAACCGGAGCACCCGGAGGAAACCCACGCGAACATGGGGAGAACATGCAAACTCACACAGAAACGCACAGAAATGCCAACTGACCCAGCTGAGGCTTGAACCAGCGACCTTCTTGCTGTGAGGCGACAACACTACCTACTGCGCCACCGTGTCACCCTATACCAAATATAAAAAAAACATAAACATATAGTATTTAATTAAAACGCTTAGGTGACATTTTCATTCACCTTTCTATCAATTAGAAAACACTTTCTATCAAGCATGACAGAATTATTAGCCCTCCTAAATTATTAGCTCCCTGTACGTTTTTTTCCAAAGTTCATGTTTAATAGAAAGATGCTTTCAGCAAATTTGTAAATATAATAGTTTTAATAACTAATTTCTAATAACTGATTTCTTTTATCTTTGCCATGATGACAGTATATAATATTTTACTAGATATTTTTCAAGAGACTAGTATTCAGCTTAAAGTGACATTTAAAGGCTCGACTAAAAAATAGGGCAATTAGCCAAGTCGTTTAACAGTGGTTTGTTTTGAAGGAAATTGAAAAATATATATATTGCTTTAAGAGGGCTAATGATATTGACCTCCCTGGCCAAACTGACGCACACTCCTAAAAATACATTTCTTTATTGGCAAAAATGGTTACATAACAGATTTTACCATATCTTTTCACACTGAGGAAAATAAAAATGCTTTATAAGAATTGTTTACTGAAAGGTTCTTTGTGGAACCTAAAATGATATACTTCAGGAAATTATTATTTTTGACAATCAGTATTTTGTGGTTGTCTTAAATTACTTTATTATGGTAACGGTTAAAGGTATAGTTCACCCAAAAATGCTATTTTTGTTAATATTTTCTCAGTCTTAAACTGTTTCTTTCTGTTGTCAAACATAAAAGATGTTTTTAAAAATTCTAATATAATAATAATAATAATAATAATAATAATAATAATAATAATAATAATAATAATTGTTGTTTTTCCTACTATTCCTATTGTGGTGGTAGACCTTTTACACCGATCTTCCAACTACTTATTACTTATTATATAATATTATTAACTACGTTATTTTAATGATAAATGTAATGAGTGCAGTATTACAAGTCGAGATCGCATTCATGTAATACGAGCATGCGAATCTCTTTAATTGTGCACCAATTTCCACTGTTTGCGCACACGACTTTGCGCTCTCAAATAAATGCTACTGAAGTGCAATTTAGTGCGTTTATGTAACGAGTATGTCTCCAACATTTATCAGATTTGCTAGGAATATTAATGAATGTCTTGAACAGACCTACAGAACAGCATTGATGTGTCCTGAAGTAAAGTGAAACGGCCATAAACTCCAAGAAAAGTCATTGTATGCAGAACCATAGACTTCTATCTATCAAGTATAATTATGGAAACTGTGTTCATCACAACTGAAAGCTACGTCGTGTTTGCTGGCCTCATGCATCATGCAGCCCTGTCAGTCAGTCAGTCAGTCAGTCAGCATGTCACCTTAAAGGTTACAGAACGATTACAGAAAAGTTCACTCTATTATAATTGACTTACCTTATATGTTATATTATAATATATTACTTATATGTTTGGTGCGATTATAACCCACTATGGAAACAAAAAAAAAACAAAAACAACAAAAAAAAACAATGACTGAATGTTTCGAATAAGAAGCTGCGATGTAGCCATGGCAAGAGTGAATTTTGGTGTGGCACCCCACCATGGAGAACGGCTTTCAGCTTTCTTCAAAATATCTATAAATGTTCAACAAAATAAATGTTTGGGATCAGTTGAGATTGAGTAAATGTTATTTTTTGGTTGAACTCTCCATTTAAGGAGCATTTACAATGATAATTTTCAAAAATCACTAACAATTTTAATAATGGTCTCATTCATCTTTATTTTCTGTATACTTTTAGCAACCCCTAGGGCATAACAGATTTCAGCAGTAGCAATAGAAATGTCAAATCGAGTGCATTATGGGAGAAATTGTCCCAATCTGTTTGGGTACTGCAATTTGGCTGATGTAAAAGGACCACAGTGTTCTATTATCATGCCAGACAGACAACCAGCAGAATAAACTCACAAGAACTTTATTGAAAGCAACCTCAGAATCACCTTTGCCAAGAGCATTGCCCTCAAAATGCTTCCACTCGATGACTGTCAAGAGTTCATGAATTCATGAGCGACAATAGTAAATATATGAAACAGACAGTCTGCATCGCAAATATTGTTCAATATCCGAAGGTCTTTTAATCTTGTCTACTCTGCAAATGCAGAGAAAAAACTATTTGTCTGAATAGGAACAGAGCACCGTTCTTCCCATAATCACAAGCAGACAGTCAAGATTCATGGTATTAGCCATTAATGGGCCGCTCTAATTGCAATTAGCGACTTCGTGCAGCAGCTTCTAGTAGGTCAACCTTCGGATATAACCTTTCGTATTTCTCTGGTGCATGCAGGAGTTTGAAAGGATTACTTTTTGCCTGCTATGAGCACAGCAGGGGACAGCTTCTTTTAATGTGGGGGATATTGCTTTCAACATGGCCTAATTGGCTAAATGAATAATGGGCCTGCTCTCCCTTTCTCTGTCAGAGGAACAAATGAATTTGAGTTGCTCTCTAAAGAATTGAATCACTGACCGGCCATCTTGGAGAGCACTTATTATTTTGCATTCATTTCTTAAATTACGGAGCGACAAGGTCACCTCCATACATGCAGCAGCAAGTGGAAGTCATGTGCTGTTCATAACGCTGCTATCTAATCAATACAGGCGGGACCAATCTGCCCACTTTATTCTCCTCAGCCAATTAAGGTCAGTGGGTCAGCATGCATTGCAATGTTCTGGCTCGTTCCTCGTCCAAGCGGAGGAAACGGCAAACACTTGATTGTAATGCAAATAATAAAATCATTCGTCATCTGTCGGACTGCGTCTGCAAATGCCACAGACACGGTTCAATTATGCTCTTTTGTTTGTGGGTTGGCTGTAAAATAGTTTATGTGCTGAACAGCTGCTTTGTCTAATGCACCAATTTCCATCCACAAATCCATTTAGACATCCCCAATTACAAGCAAGCAGATAAAGGATTTGACGAAATTTGACAAGTGATCATAAAAATTGGCGGCGTTTATTGGCTGTGTAAAGTTTTAGGAGGGGAAAAATGCACTGCCGTTTATTACTATAGAGATCACACTGTGTTCCTTCAGTTGTTTATTTTTTATTCAAGTCAGGGGTTGTCAAACTTATTTTGAACACCTAGGACGCACAGTTATGATTATTCCCTTTGCCCGAGACGTCCTATATAATATATAAAAGCAGCAAGATATTGTTATGTATATACAGGACAATTATACTGTGGGAAAAATAATAGCTTTTTATATTATAAAGACATCATGTTGCTTTCAGAATGAAACAGTTGGCCTTTCATGCAGATGTTTATTTATTATTGCAGCACTTCTTTCTGGTTCTTGAAACTGATTGGCTGAGGGCCATGCAATATTCTTGTGATAACAGCACTTCTTCACTGGACCCATTCCTAGCTGCGAGTGTCATTGTGAAGGACTAAAGTCAATATATCTGGCCAAATATTGCTGCTGTTGTGCCACATAATGTGTTTTTAGGACATTTTAGGGCAATAACGTAGTTATTCTGATTTCAAATATGCTATTTATTTATAAAGACAGCACCGATTTTGAAATGTGTTTCAATGAATTTGGAGATGGTACTTTCCAGTGGTATAATGGATCATAAATCTCACGATTTGGATCACACTAAGGTTTTTGATTCACAGAGCGGGCCATTATTTGCATCTGATAAAAAGGAAAGAGACAAATGTCATTTGCTTTTCATTTATACAAAAATATTACTGCAAAAACCATTGGTTTCAACAAACAGAACTTAGAACCTGTAATTTTTATTTTAATAAAAATTAAAAAAGAACCAGCTGATAAAAAGGAAAATATTCAATAGGAAAAATGATCTTTGCTACTGTTAACATCTTGTACAACAGATCATATTTATTTTCATATTAATGATTGAACAATTCAACAAAAAGGATTTCTGAAATAATGTTGCAAACAATATATATGTTGCATTTCATTCATTCATTTTCTTTTTGGCTCACTCCCTTTATTAATCCGGGGTTGCCACAGTGGAATGAACCGCCAACTTATCCAGCATATTTTTTACGCAGCGGATGCCCTTCCAGCTGCAACCCATCTCTGGGAAACATCCATACAAACACATTCACACTCATACACTACAGACAATTTAGCTTACCCAATTCACCTATATCACATGTCTTTGGACTTGTGGGGGAAACCGGAGCACCCGGAAGAAACCCACGCAACCACGGGGAGAACATGCAAACTCCACACAGAAATGCCAACTGACCCAGCCGAGGCTCGAACCAGCGACCTTCTTGCTGTGAGGCGAACGTTCTACTCACTACGCCACCGTGTCACCTATGTTGCATTTAAACAAACAGATTAAATTTAGTAAAGTTTAACTTAATTTGTTTGTTTAAATTCAGTCCAAATAAATTGAATACAACCACTTAACTTAACTTAAAAAAAAGAGTAAATCCAAGGCCTCTTTTTTTCAGTGCACACTGATTTCACTGCTAACTCATTTTGTAAATTGTCATTCTAAGAAAAGCTGTTCTCAAATCAAAGTCAATGTAGTTTCTGTTGTTTCAGTATGTTGTTATTCAATTAATGATTCACACATAAAACTTTGTTTCATTATAGGTGTATAGCTTTTAAAAACCTATTCAGTGACATCATTTTAATGGTTGTTTGTCGCCACCTATTGGTTACACAATGTAATTGCTACAACATTCACCAGCGTCAAGTTCCATTAAACAGGGATTTTAATCTTTACCATAAACATTAGTGTTTATATGTGAACCGTGATCTGTTACATCCCTAGTACTTTCAGCAGATGTTATCAGCTTCCATATATAGAGATCTATAGATTATTCACTGTCAAAAATTTCCTGTAGAATCTACAGTAATTTACTGGCAGCTGTTCATCACTAACTTACTGTAAATTAATTACAGGAAAAAATACTGTATATACATGACTGCATTTACAGCAGTATAGGTATTCACAGTATTGATTGTCTGTAATATTTACAAAATATTTTCAAAATGCAACTTCATAATACAGCAACATACTGCATAACTCTCCTACAGTAAAATACAGTTCATATTACAGTTAAATACTGGGTTATTTACAAAAATCATTAACAGCGTTTTGTATAACTGGAAAAAAATCAATATTGCCGCATCCCTACATTTATTTATTTAATCTAATAATTTCTGACCAGCGGCACGGTGGCGCAGTAGGTAGTGCTGTCGCCTCACAGCAAGAAGGTCTCTGGTTCGAGCCTTGGCTGGGTCAGTTGGCATTTCTGTGTGGAGTTTGCATGTTCTCCCTGTGTTTGTGTGCGTTTCCTCCGGGTGCTCCGGTCTCCCCCACAGTCCATAGACGTGGTATAGGTGAATTGGGTAAGCTAAATTGTCCGTAGTGTATGAGTGTAAATGAGTGTTTAAGGATGTTTCCCAGAGATGGGTTGCGGCTGCATCTGCTGCGTAAAACCAATGCTTGATAAGTTGGCAGTTCATTCCGCTGTGGCGACCCCAGGTTAATAAAGGGACTAAGCCGAAAAGAAAATGAATGAATTTCTGACCAGTTTTAATACAGAAAGATACAAAATAATTATATTTTCAAATGTGATTATAGGACAAAAACAAGCTACACTTTAAATCCCAGTTTGAAAGCTCCTGCTCAAAGTCACTTCGGCACATCAGGCCGGATTAGAGTGAGGAGAGAAGTGAAAAGTTTAGCAGTTTGTGAGGTGTGAACAATCAGCGAGTCACAAATTCTTAACCTGCAGCGGCAACGAGTGTGATGATGGGTTGAGTTAATCCATCAGATTTCCTTTAATTGCTACACTGCTGTTTTTATAATGAGGTCCCATTAAGTTGTCACCCAGTGATAACGTGTGTGACCCTGGGGCAAGGAATGAGATTAAGCTCCAGTGCCGTCCCGCCTTCACACTCTCTCAGCTCCTGTCATTCCTTCAGCGGCGTCGTACGGAGAGTGACTGAAGAGCAGTCTGGATGAAGAGGACAGGTGTCTTTAAGCTGAGCAATGATGCCGGGTGTGAGGACACAGGGGTGGTGATTCATTTCACATTGTTGTCAAGGACAGCAGCTTCCAGGGTCGCTTCTTTCTGTGTGTTTTAAATGTCACTTATGATGATGTTTTTTTAACGCCGATTGATTGTGGCTAATTAAGGATGAATCTTAATTGTACTGTTCACCTTGACTGCAGAATTCATCAAGCGAGTGTTATTTCCATCTTGCTCATAATTTGTAATGCACTGTTAGCTTTATCCAGGCACTGGGAGGCTGGATTGATTTGGCAGAAACCTCGTGGTATAGCGGCATGCATGTTTGTAAACTTTGAGAGAGTAATATAAATTATGAATTTCATACTTTTGTGTAAGTATGACGCTGTAAAATGGTTGTGGGATGTCAGAAGAGTAGTGTTGGGTAATCTTAGTCTTAATCTTTCATTTCATTTCATTTTCCTTCGGTTTAGTCCCTTTATTAATCTGGGGTCGCCCAGCAAAATGAACTGCCAACTTATCCAGCATATGTTTTACACAGCTGATGCCCTTCCAGCCGCAACCCAGTACTGGGAAACATCCATACACACTCATTTACACACATTACACACTACGGCCAATTTAGTTTATTCAGTTCATCTATAGCACATGTCTTTGGATTTGTGGGGAAAACCGGAGCACCCGGAGGAAACCCACGCCAACATGGGGAGAACATGCAAACTCCACACAGAAATGATCTTCTTGCTGTGAGGCGACAGTGCTAACCACTGAGCCACCTTGTTGCTCTCAATCTTAATCTTAGAAAATTAAACAACAAAAATCTAAACAAAAGCAAAAAAAAAAAAAAAAAAAAGAAAGATAGAAAGAAAGAAAATAAATCCTGCAGGAATAGCTTAATTTTCAGCTTGAGCCCCTGAGGAAACAAAACTATTTTATATTATGGCTGATTTATAAAAATATGTCAAGTTTAGTTGAACGGAAATGTAAAATTTTTAAAAGGAGGCATTGCACACACAACCCTGCCCCTAAACTCAACTGTCATAATAATAATTCCTTACATTTATATAGCGCTTCTCTGGGCACTCAAAGCGCTTTACACACAATGGGGGGGATCTCCTCATCCACCACCAGTGTGCAGCATCCACCTGGATGACGCGATGGCAGCCATTTTGCACCAGACCGCACACCACACACCAGCTAATTGGTGGAGAGGAGACAGAGTGGGGCGCCACGGTGGCCTAGTGGTTAGCACGTTCGCCTCACAGCAAGAAGGTCGCTGGTTCGAGCCCCGGCTGGGTCAGTTGGCATTTCTGTGTGGAGTTTGCATGTTCTCCCCGTGGTTGCGTGGTTTTCCTCCGGGTGCTCCGGTTTCCCCCACAAGTCCAAAGACATGTGGTATAGGTGAATTGGGTAGGCTAAATTGTCCGTATAGTGTATGAGTGTGAATGTGTGTGTGTGGATGTTTCCCAGGGATGGGTTGCAGCTGGAAGGGCATCCGCTGCGTAAAAATATGCTGGATAAGTTGGCAGTTCATTCCGCTGTGGCGACCCCGGATTAATAAAGGGACTAAGCCGACAAGAAATGAATGAGACAGAGTGATGAAGCCAATTAGGATATGGGGATGGTTAGGAGGCCATGATGGACAGAGGCCAGTGGGCAGATTTGGCCAGGATGCTGGGGTGAACCCCTACTCTTTTACGAAGAACATCCTGGGATTTTTTACGACCACATAGAGTCGGGACCGAAAGACGTCTCATCCGAAAGACGGCGCTCACTGAGCAGTATAGACTCCCTGTCACTATACTGGGGCATTAGGACCCACACAGACCGCAGGTTGGGCGCCCCCTGCTGGCCTCACTAACACCACTTCCGACAGCAACTGAGCTTTCCCATCCAGGTGCTGACCGGGCGCAGCCCTACTTAGCTTCAGTGGACGACCATGTAAGAGTTGCAGAGAGCTAGCTGCCGGCATGTGGGGGATAAGCAAATTGTACTAACACATTTACTTACTTTTTAAAAAGTTGCTTAAGATTGTGTTATATTACTTTTTAAATTATTTTTATCCAAGTCAACAGAAGAGTTATTAACTTTTATTGTCTTGTTAAAGACATAGTTTACCCAAGAATGAAAATTACTAGCACCTATTAACTTCCATAGAAGAAAAAAAATGACCATGGAAGTTCCAGCAGGATGCAAATGGTTCAAAATATGTAATTTTGTGTTTTACAGAAGATAAACTAAAATTTTAAGTGAAATGTGAGTAATTGATGGCAGAATTTATATTTTTGTGTTCACTCTCCCTTCAAGATTTGCCTTTGCTATCTGTTAAGCTTTTATTGAAGAACAGGCTAAATGAGCTGTTTATTGACTTTGAATCATTCACCATAAGAATCAGATCTGCATTGTGATACATTTTGATCCGTCCATTTAGATGTTAAAGAGGCAGTTGATTTAAATCCATAAATATAGATCCTAATTTATCTATAGGCTATAGATTGCCATTCAAGTAGTTGAAATTGTATCTTGGAAATAAAACTAAATAGTCAACTTTATACATTTTCTAGTATTATGCGTATACCTATGTGGTAGTTTTTTCTCTCCCGTGTGTTTTATTGTTTGATTTGCTGGAACAGCTTTTGACTGTTGCTTTTTAAAAGACTTTTTTTTTATCATAAGGGCCTAATAATAGCAGATGTTGTATTATTGACTTTATTGTTGAATAGCCTCCACTCAAAGCTGTCTATAATTCTGCAGACACAGTGAATAGCCCTCAGTCATTCTACACTGAAAAAAAAGGATGTCTGCGAAATTTTTGCAAACAATTTAAATGTGTTGCATTTAAACAAACAAATGAAGTTTAGTAAAGTTCAACTTTGTTTGTTTTTAAGCCCAATCAGACCAAATAAATTGATTACAACCACTTAACTTAAAAAAAAAAAACTAAATCCAAGGCATCTTTTTTTCAATGCACACTGATTTCACTGCTAACTCATTTAGTAAATTGTCATTCTAAGAAAAGCTGTTCTCAAATCAAAGTCAAGGTAGTTTCTGTATGTTGTTTCAGTTGTTTTTAGCATTTTTATAACATTGTTGTGTTGGTGGACAATATTATTCACAGCTTAGATGCCATTGGGTGTTTGAAATCTACAGTAGTTAGTTTGAAACTATCACTATTTAAATTCTAAACTGCGGAAATGAGTCATCAACTATTCCAATTTTACAACCCTAAATACGTAATTATTGTAGCTTAGTCTGATTTAATGTCAGCCTGAGGTATTTATTGACTGTCCACGAACAACTTCTAATTTAACCAAACTTTAAACACCGTATTGCTTTGTATTATCAATACCATGTCAAAACTAAGCATGTGCTGTCAAAACAAGACTTATGCACATTTACAAAAACTCCTCTTAAAATCACTGAATTCATGAGAAAAATCTCTTATGATTAGTGTTTTTTGTTGTTGTTTCTGATTAGATACGTAGTTCACAATAGCACAGAATTATATGACTATATGAAGTGCGTTTGTACTTTGCAACTAATTTTTGAATTGCATATAGTTCAGTGATTTGAAATACAAGGTTTTGTAGTTACAGTAATTTGCAGGGTAAAAATAACAATTTATTCAATCGTTTGAGTGACAATCACTTAAAACAAGCAAGTGGCAATAAAGGATACATCGACGTTATTACACTAGTGAGAGGCAGTAGTGCATTCAATCGCACCTTCAATGTGTGGGAAAACGAAGCAGAAGCAGCCGTAGTGAGAGCATGCAAAGCCAATAGATGACAAGCTAGAAACCATTAGCCGAAAAGATGTAACAGCTAATGCTAACAAGTACGTGAAGGAGACCAAATGCCATTTTGTTTTAATGGAAGTCAGTGTAGAAGAGGCGTCACAATACAGAATCAACAGCTTTTGTAGGGAAATAACTTCGAAAGCCTGTTCGCTATTTTTCAACATCCTTTACACTAAACCAGTGGTTCTCAAACTTTTTTCACCAAGTACCACCTCAGAAAAAAATAGTCTCTCCAAGTACCACCATAATGACTGGTATTGAAATACAATAGCGGAGTAGGCATAATTAAGCAGCTACAGCACTGCACAGTTAAATAACGAGGCAGATTAAGTTATTAAAAATATGTATCATTGTCAGCCACTTTAAACATTATAAATAGTTTGAGCATTAACTGTGCTTGCAGACAAAAAAAAAACTTTACAGTTTAAATGAAAATGTGCTTAGAAGTTAGTTAAAAATGGGACTGTTCCTAAAAAAGTAAAAAGAAAACTGTTGTAGTAGCCTATTCATCTAAACCTGGAAATATTGGTTGGACCAGATGAATAATGGCTGTGTCACATAAATATATACACACATTTTTAATACATTTTGAGATATATATTGTATGTACATATGACATATTTGCATATCTTTGAAATCTAAACGTGTATTTTAATATGATTTGGAATTACATATTAAAATTAGAAATTAGATCTGCTTACTGCTCGTCATTTACAGTAGGCCTGTGTGTGTCAGCAAAGCGAGTGATTAAATGCATATATACAGTGCCTGACCAATTCATACGTGCAGTATTTGCGTGATTTGGTGCGAATGAGATCACATGAGATTCGCGTTAACCGCACACTGACCACTGTTTTGAAGCAGACTCGGGTACAGTTCGCAGTCTCTCCGTCTGTGCACGCGGAGAGTAACTTTAATTATGTTCTACCTTTAAGCTTCAAGCATGGCAAAGTTACTTGAGTCTGTTCTGTGTCTCACACCATTTGAATCACACCCAAATGAATTAGCACAAATCTGAGGTAACAAACTAAACCGAAAGCCACCCTGCTTTGCAAAACAAATAACATTATATATCGAAAGCACGCATTATTTTACACAAACTACAAGCACTCATTTAAATACGTTCGTAATAATTATTTTACCAATGATGCAGCATGGGGAACTTCCTGAATTTGCAGGACTAGTCTGCAGAAGGGCTTCTCTGGCGCGTGTCTGCTCTGCACTGCACACACTGCAAGCGCCGCGCGTCTCATCCTCATCCTCAGCACCAAGCAGATTTTTTTAACATCTGATGACGCGAAGCACTAAAGTAAACATTTTGGCACAACGGTGTAATCATACGCTTCAGGGAACAGCCAATGCTTTCTGATGTGCGTGTTGGGTTAAAAAAAAAGTGTTCATTTTATTATTTTATTATTCAGCGATTCTTCCGCGTACCACTAGATGAAAGCCCGCGTACCACAGTTTGAGAACCACTTCACTAAACAACATGTTTAAGGTGAATCAAATGTATTTTACACTTATCAAAATGTTTATTTATTGTACCTACAGTATATTGTATTACTGTTGTTGTGTAAAAACGAAACCAAAAACTAAAGTGACTCTTTGCATTAGGTTGTTGAATACAATAAAATTGCCTTTGAACTGTACCATTTCCATATGTCATTTATTTATGTAGTTGGGATTGTCATGCTTGTAAAATTGTGAACCTATTTCCAGTACTCTCGATTATTTACTGTACAATAGATGCTTTATAGCACTTCAGTTCTGGAGTAACCCTTACTTGTTTATTTTTTTAAGGGCAATCGATTTACATGGTGAAGTAAAGTAAACAGGATTGCATTTTTTAAGTAATGTCAGTAATTCCAAGTTGAATTGAAAAAACAAAACAAAGCATCACCTCAGTACAACTTGCATAAGTAGATAGGAATACTCACAATGTGCATTTAACTTAAAATAATTTAGTTGTTAAAAATAGTCATGCAGAGAACCCCAAACTAAAACAAGTACATCTACATTAATGATCAAGTATACTATACAAATTTGGTTTAAAATACTGGAACGCTATAATAGGGGCGCCACGGTGGCCTAGTGGGTAGCACGTTCGCCTCACAGCAAGAAGGTCGCTGGTTCGAGCCTCGGCTTGGTCAGTTGGCATTTCTGTGTGGAGTTTGCATCCATGGTTCTCCCCGTGGTTGCGTGGGTTTCCTCCGGGTGCTCCGGTTTCCCCCACAGTCCAAAGACATGCGGTATAGGTGAATTGGGTGAGCTAAATTGTCCATAGTGTGTGTTTGTGAGTGAGTGTGTATGGATGTTTCCCAGAGATGGGTTGCAGCTGGAAGGGCATCCGCTGCGTAAAACAAATGCTGGATAAGTTAGCGGGTTCATTCCGCTGTGGCGACCCTGGATTAATGAAGAGACTAAGCCGAAAAGAAAATGAATGAATGAATGAATGAACTCTATAATAGGTGTACAATAGTAGACAGGCACTTGTTAGTACTATATTTTAAATCCTATTTCACCTAACTTGTTTGTTTGAAGACAATCGGTTTGTAAGCTTCTTTAAGTAAGATTTACTAATTTGATTTTTCAGTGCAGGTTTAATCAAGGATTAATTTGAACACGTGATTGGCGATTCCATTCATAAGGTCAGCACAAATGTTTGTGATTTGGTTGCTAATTTGAATGTGAACAGATAATAACATAATGCTGCAAAACGACACTTTTCATTATAGCCGGAACAGTTATCTAATAATGCTAGGGCAGTTTTGCTGCAACATTGTATTGATTTTGTAGTGCATTTTGGTTTGTTTTAGTGGCATTTGTACATGCACTTGTTGAAAAGTCCTTTCAATATCCTTTCAATGGGTTGTGTTGATCTTAGCTTTGATTGTTGAACTTGAATTAATATTAGTAAAATCAATAGAGTGTTTTTTGGTCCTATAATGTGTGCAGTTACCAACATTTTTAGAAGCCCTTACAGTTAAAATGTACATATAAAATTAGATGTTTGGTTTATGACACTCGTTATAGTGGTTAGCCAAGCTTATTAGATTGGGTCATCTCAAAAGGATCTTTCAACAAATTCTTTGAGACTTTTTGATATGTGATATATACATTGTAATTGCATTTTATATATATGCAGAGCATGTAAGCCTATTATAGATAGCCCACGAAACAAAGACTTTAAAATAGCACAATAGAAGCACTTTAAATTGATTGTAACTTAGGTCAAAGATTCAGATTTTATATTGCCTATTTAACACAAGTTCTGTTAATGTTTTTGTTAATATGCAACATTTACAATATGTTAGTGATATAATAATACCTAATTCACAATTTATGTGTGTATTACATGAACGCTTTTTTATATCCTCATGAATTTGTATAAAAATATCTGAAATCTGGAACCCCATGGATACAAACTGTAATTCCTTTGCTATCTCATGTTATTGCTTTTAGCAGTTCTCAAGTATCTAGCTGTGAACAAGGTTTTACTTTTATTCTCATGTCTTGTGGCCTGATAGGAATAGTTTGACAAGCACGGATCACTGATTTAATCGATTGCATTGCTGTGACACTGTTTCTGGGCCACAGCACTGCCACGCCTCCATATGTCCCCTTTCACCAGTGATAACATGCTCCCAATGCAAAAGACTATTTTTCAAAATTAACTCAATTATATTTGACAGCTTATTACCATACGTGTTAGCATATTACTCCCACACCCCTTCCTCCCTTCTCGAAGGAGGTGAATGTTGCTTTATACTTTTACACAGGCAAGACTTTTTTGAAGTTTATCTGCCATGTTTGATTGGCTAACACAAATCCTGGTCCCACTTTGTATTAAGTGTCGCTTATACCTGTGAACTTACATGGTAATTAGATGTGTAAGTAGTATGTAACTACAGTGTATGTACACACTGGTACACAAGGTGAAACCTTCTAATGCAGCATTAGTTCTGCCATACAGTGTTCACAAGTACATGATCTGCAAACAGGTGTGGAAGTGGGAAAACATCTGCAAGTACATATTGTTGTTACACAATGCACTTATTTAATTCTTGTTACAGATGTGGACTTTCCCAGTGTTGTTACCAATGTCCTGTTACACATTTGTACTTACACATACTATTCAGTGGGTTTGTTACATGAGTGTAGTTAAACCAGTATACACAAGTAAATAGTATGTACCAGTGTGTACATACACTGTAGTTACATACTACTTACACATCTTATTACCATGTAAGTTCACAGGTATAAGAGACACTTAATATAAAATGGGACCCAAATCCTTCCCAGCAGACACACAATGTCATAAGACGTTAATATTAGGTTAGATTTCGGTCACCAGAGTCTATTGGCCCATTTCCACGGAGTGGTACGGTACGGTTCGGTACGCTTCTAAGGCCGTTTCCACTGTCTAAAAGCGTACTGAACCGAACCGTACACTGTAAAAAGTAATGAGTTGAATTTACTTAGAAAAAGTGTGAAAACTGATTGCCTCAAATTTCTTAAGAAAATTAATTCATAATTCTTGAGTTAAAAAAGCTCACTAAAACTTTGTACAGGTAACTCGCATATTTTTGTAGATATAACTACAAAATGAGAGTATTCTGAACTCAACTTGACAAGTTAATCCAACTTACAAAAGCAAGTTAAGCCAAGTATACACAACTCAAACAAAACAGTAATCTTAACTGCACTGCTTGTTCATTTTACTAAGAAAATGTGTGGAAACTGATTGCCTTACATTTCTTAAGTAAATTGTACTCAAAACACTAATTTAATTAAACAAGACACAACAGATTGGCAGAACACTAAAACATTTATTTGTTCCATAACACAATTTCAGAATCACAAGTCACAATGAGGACATTTACCCATAAAACACAGTTTTACCTTTTTTCTTTTTTGTCCAATGCACAAATAAACTGTGAACACTGTGCAAAGCTTAGTGCTGTAGAAATCATTTTTCAACAAAGCAGAAAAATCTCTTAAAACTCCTCATCACATGTCCTCATCACATGTCCTCATCATTAAACAATTACCACTTTTTTGTCACCCTTTCGAAGGGGTACCAAAAAACAGAAAGGGTGCCGTAAGGCGGAGCTAGACACACAGCTGAACACCATTGGCTTACAGAGATACGTCATTTGCTTGCGCAACAAGCAGAATGAAAACAGAAAGGACCCGCCATGTTTAATACACAGCCGAGAGACAATGCTCTGAAATAATATCAGCATATAATAACGAGCCATGGTCGACCCGAGCTTAAACAAACCTTGTCGTCGTCTTGAATAGCCAAAAAGCCAAGAAGAAGAGCAGATTCTTATGGGTTACGAGCCCATAAGTGCGAGTGCGAGAGGTTTCGCTTTGTCTTGCGCTCTCGTGCGCGTCAATATTTGAAATAACAAAGTTCTTAACCTGGATTATTATAAACTCGGAATGACGGAATTACTCTCTAACGAGAGAATAATGACGGAGAGGCTACATGTACTGGTGATGATAAAAGATACAGATGAAAGCTCTGCACTGACTGTGGGCTATATTTTGTATTGTTTTTGAACCTAAAAAAGGACTAAATGTCTGCTGTGTGTAGTTATTCTGTAATTTGGTAACATCGGAGACTGTGTGGGGCTGTATGTGTTCATATATGCTGCATTCGCGGACAGTAGGCTATTTCGCATCATTGATCTGCAGTTATAATCAGATCATGTTCAGTCAGTAATGAACATTTATACACAAGTGTTTATGTGTATAATAAAGCATCTGTTTTGTGAGAAGTGCTTCTCGTATGATTTGTGAACGACCCATAAAGCTTTACTGTAGACATTTCCTCGAGCGAAAATGTCGTCTGTCGTACACCACCCCCACCAAAAGAGTACCCTTTAGCAGCGGAAACGCAAGCCTGATAAAGGTGACCCGTACCGACCCGTACCGTACCGTACTGTACCACTCAGTGGAAATGGGCCATTAGGACAATGTTATTGTAACGTCCAATAACGATATGAAATGACATTGATATTTTGTTGATTTTTAGGTCCATATTTTTTATTTTAGTCCAACATTGAGCCAACATTTTTAAGGGTAATGAAAATTAAAATGAAAAATATCAGGACATATATTTCACCAAAAAAGTGAAAATTTGTTGTTTTTGCATTATTTCAAGCAAATTCGTTCTTCCGGTTTGAAAAGAAATTTGGCTTCAGTACTGACTAATCTAATGTATATTCACAACTATAATATTGTATAGCTTCCTATTAAACATATGAGTTTAAAAGATAGATCTGTGAGAGGTGTACTAATATATGCTGAGCACTGTATTTAATAATAATGCAATTTTAAGGATCAAAGTGCAGCTCCAAAACATGAATTAAGTGTCTTGTCAAAATGTTATACTAGTTTTAGCATTTAGCATTTGTTAGCAAGATATTTGCATTTTTTATGCCCTTGTTATGTTTTAAAAAATAGTCTTTCCTGCAGTGTGTCATCCTCCTGATAATGCAGATGTTGGGACTGAAGCAGCTAATGATGATTTACACAGATGAGAGTTGCTGTCTTACTACTGGGAGATTTCAGCTGCTGTCTGAACTTTCCATGCCTTTTTACACCTCTATTTCTTCATGTATTCAAGACTTTATTTACCAATGCTATTTTAATTCATCACACATAACCTAATTTCTAAACTAATTTGTTTGTTTTATTTAAATGTATGGATTACTTTAGATGTCTGGTGCAAAATTCAAGTCAACCGCATCCTTAAAAATATATTTTCTGAGAAAACATAATGACTGATTATGGTGTTCAAAATGTTTTACCCGTTGTATATTTATATGCCCTTTTACTGGCATTTTTACATGAATCTGCATATATTTTCCCATTACTATTGCCTGTTATTAATGAATTTGTTTTACGTGTAGGGGTTACAAAGTGAAATAAAAAGGTACAGGCTCCTTAAAATTTGGAAGTTTCAAGCGTGTACTTGAATGTGCTTCAGTGACCTATTTGCTGAGGGAAGCAGCGTGAGGTGTAATTAATTTGAATGCCTTGAAAAAGCAGCCTCGACTTAAAGAATTACCTCTCATGATTAAGAGCCCTGCTTCTCATAATATCTGGCCTTGGTGAGCTCAAAAACATGGAGTATTCTCATTAGACATGGACTTACCATTTCTGCTCTCTTTTGAGGTTTTTAGGACTTCTGAAGAAATACAGTTTTAATCCAGAGAGCTTGGTATGTAATTTTAGCCCAGACATCTTGTTTCATCTGACAGCTGCAACCATGCAAAATGATAATGAGAGAAAATTGTTATTATTGTATAATTAGAACACAACAGTAAGTTGTTTTGTCTTTTGGATTTTATACCAGTCTGAATTTCTCACACCTGCCTGAGCCCTAAATGATAATAGATTCCTCAGCTTTAAAAGCTATGCCCTAAACCATTTGTCATTGTTCCCCTGTTGTGAAAACACACAGGCATTTGGAGACAGGTGGTTCTCTCATCGATGAAGACATGCACTGAGACTATATAATTCATGAACAGACTCATCTCTCAAAAATGTTTACCAAACCCAAATGAACGAAACATTTTAATAACAAGCGCAACATTTTCCTACCACCATATGTTCACAGATCTCTAGACAGTGTGATCAGTTCTTTGTTTAATGAAGTGTGAATTTTCAAATGATAAATACTGAGGGTAAACAAGGTAAAATAAGTTTACAAGCAGAATTTTAGATTCTATTGAGTTTGATGGGTTTTATTTAACCCACTGTAGGAATAGAAGTATCTCTTTCAGGTCAAGTCTACTTCTGAAAATTTAAAAAAAAATTCTCAGAGATGGGCATGGAGCTCTGCAGGCAGAGGCAGGAGTGGGCTTGGCCGGCAGTGCCGGGGAAAAAGACTAAAGCATCAAACAGGCTCACAAAATAGGACACAAACCATGAGGAGACTCATGACTTTACAGTTTACAAAGTTAAAATGCAAAGAAATAAACAGTGATTTAATGTCCTGCTACATTTGTTATTTTAAACATGTGCGAACACAGCAGCATAGATATAAGGGATGTGTCTCAATGGTCTCCAATTCTCGTACAGCTCTACCGACAAAAACGCTTGCTGCAAACCAATAGCTCTGCTGTATCGGGCCTGACACAACCGTGGGGAAAAACATGCAACAAACCCCGTGGATCATGTAAACAAACACACAACCTGTGCCGTGCAGACGCAATCTCACGCAGTCGATGGATCACAGCTTGGCTGGTCTGCTTTGTCTTTGGAAAGCACACGGTCTCATGAATAATTAAGAAGCAGGGTCTTCTCATAGGATAAGAAAACTAGGCTATGAATAATAATGAGAAACCGACACGTCATCACTCTACTTGAAGTTTTGCGTTACGTCACCGATTTTGATCCGCCCCAAAAATTATTTTAAACTCGGAAGATGAAATTAGCTGACAAAAGCTCCAAGCTATCCAGTTTTCCCTACAATTAAAGCTGACAGGTGCTAACGTTGTCCTAACTGATGCTCAACACACAAATCTGTTAAAATCTCAAAAAAAGTGCCCCAGGGTTTCTTAAAATGTGTGGTTTCTAAAGGAGAATTCTGCAACAGAATCAAACGCTTTTTATTGGTTTTCACTGTGGTGTTATCATGCTCAGTGGTCATGTACATAAAAGTGCTGCAAAACACATTCGCTCATCTGGCTTTTCTTTTATCGAGCTGAAAAAATAGTGCTTGCAGAGGGCAGTCCAATCAAGGATGTTTGTTTTGTTGCACTTGTGGTGGATTTGGTGATGTTACTAATTCATCACAGAATACCATCACTCATCAGTTAGCCAGAACATGTCCATTTAGTCACAATCAGAATATGATAAAACTAAAACCATTGAGTTGGTTAAACAATTCTTCTTTTATCCCCCTCCTCTATTTTCTGTGACTCCATTAGAGTGATGCCTTCAGCCCGTGGCCTAGACACATTATTTCAAATTCTCCATTTCCCTTGCTGCCGGTGTCTAAACCTCACGGCCTCACATTAGGCGGTTATTCACCCAAAGAGAGTAATGAATTGGTGAACTGTGTAATTACCTCATGCACAATACAGGTCACTTTAATTAGCAACCCATGAGATATGTGTGGTGGTCCGGTGGCCCAGAGCGGCTGCTGAATGCTGCAAGATATAATTTATGAGATAATGTGGCATGATCGCTTCTTTATGCGTCCTGGACTGCAGGTTTTGACTCGACTTCATTACAGGGCCGCTGCCTCTTTTTTAGTCAGGCTTCAGTTCACAATAAGCTGCTACATTTAGTTTAATGCAAATGACCCCCTCTAATGATCACATTAGGGATTTTCCAAGTCCGTTTAGGAAATGATTAGTATAAATAGACGTGCCCATGTTTGAATTTTAATGACACACATTGTCTTGTCGCTGCGCAGAACATTGTTCACATCCATCCCAATGTTATGTTGCAATAAGCAAGGAGATTCATTCCTTGGTAATGATCTGGCAATTAGGAGATGTTCTATGCCATGGCCGAACAATTATTGTTTAGTTGCTTTGTCTCACAGACTTAGAGAATGTTATTGCGATGGCGTACCGTTTATGCTCTGTTTACCAATATTTACTTGTTAGGAAGTGGGGTCTATTAGGTATTCTGGCCAAAATACTGAATCTTTATTAGTTGCATGGTTAGTTTGTAGTTCAAGTCTTAGTTATCATCCTTGTTCTATATTGCAGTCTATGTGCAGTTTGAGGATGAGTGGAATTATCAGCCAGTTTCTATCATTTACTTTCACTAAGAATATTTTAGATTTGAAAAGAATGTCCTCAACCCCTTCTGCACAGCTCTTCGCCATCACAATCATTAAGTGCACTCTTTTGTATGTCTTGTTTTTGTACTATCACAAGAGCGAACGGTGTTCAATTTTGGAGGGAACAACAGTAAAACAGCTGTTCTGCAAAATATCAAAACATTAGTTAGCCCGCGTGCTTTCCTAGCCCTCCCTCTTATCGTAGCCAAGGCCTGTCATTATGACCAGCTGGCCTATAGAGTTGATTTATGACTGAATCTGTTATGTGTTTTACTGTGGGCTGCTTCTGCCAATACAACAACCTGTTTACAGGTGCTTTGATTTGAGCAGATGAGATGAAGACAAAGTAGAGGACTAGACAGCAGGTGTTTTATTAACTGATACATAGATAGAAATGCAACCTTATGTCCTGATACGTTAATGTAGAGCCACGCTGATGGTTCCTGACAATGTAGTATGGCTATCTGCCAAATGTTTGGCTTGAAATTAGCTGGAGGAATAAATGCTACATGAAAATAATTTGGATTTTGATGAATGACAGCATCTCACTGTAGGCTGTATTGGTATGTTTGAGAAAATCACATGCATTCTGTTCTGTTTATCTTTTCCCCAGATTAATTATAGCTTCTGAAAACCTGTAGTGGGTCTCAATTTTTATTTCCATTTTTTAATTTATTTAATTTATTTATTTTTTTCCCAGAGATGGGTTGCAGCTGGAAGGGCATCCGCTGCGTAAAACAAATGCTGGATAAGTTGGTGGTTCATTCCGCTGTGGTGACCCCAGATTAAAAAAAGGGACTGAGCCGAAAAGAAAATGAAGGAATGAATGATTTATTTTTTTAAATTTCAGATTGTTTCCCCCTCAGATATCGTCATAATATCTATATTTTAAAGGGCCATGAAACCCCCCGTCTCAGCGGGATGTTTTCACACCTCTAGTTTGGAAAAGCTCAGGAAAGTGGGTGTGTCCAGCTCGGTTTAGGTGGGAGTGTCGGGGGAGGGAAAGAGGGAAGGTTTTGCATAAAAATGGGAGTTTTCATTTGTGCACGCGCTGATTTTCACAAAGGACAACAAACACACAGATGCAGAGGAGAAAGACAGTGACTGTATTTACATGGACGTCAGTAATCAAATTATTTGCCAAATCATTAATTTGCTGACTTTAACGGCAGTTTGGCACTTTTACTTTAATCCAGGAACGTTTCCTGCATGCCCCTGTGACAAACAAGATGTGAGAAACTGCTAAGAGTGCGTTTTTAATAGAGTGTTTGAGTATGCGCGGCGTATGGAAGAAAAAAAAACTCCGCATTTCTCAGTAACTTAGATTCTCTCAGTAGGTAGCGTCAGAAAGCCGTGTGTGTATACACTTTCCTGTCACAAAATGCGGTGGTGTTTATGTTTACACTTGGAGAGCAGCATTTACAGCGGATCTTTCAGTCTATAATATTGTAGTGATGTTAGCGTGCTGTCAACTCAGTAACAGTTCTAATAATTTTGACTAAGTTATGTCTTTAAACTCCTGACGATACGAACTAACTTTCCCATCTGAATAATAAAAAAAAGAGCACAGATCGCGTACTTACCAAAGACAGGACAATCAACATGAACTGGAGCTGTGTATTTTTTAAAAGGAGACGAGCGGAAAATCCTGATTTCACCATTTCCAGATGTGAAAAGCTCTCAGGTGAAGAAAAAAAAGTTCCTTACAAACGCATTTCTGCTGTGTGTCGTGGGAGTCCAGCCACGGAAATGAGAACAAAACCTTCGTTGCAGCACATTAACACAACACTGGTGACCTGTGTCTCCAAACAATTCTTCTTCTTACACTTATTTTGGTAACACAGCATGGCGTCTCTCTGCCATCTGAACACCGCAACAGGTACAGACAATCTTCGAAGCTATCATACATATTAATGAAGTTGCACCGAATACATAGTCTTTCTCATGAATTAATGCAACACACTCAGAGACGTTACGATGCACTCGCAGGTACAGATGTCCACTCTCTACGCTGGAATACACGCATGGATCTCATCGGCGTGACGCAGCTTCAAAAATTAGTTTCAAACCGAAAGAACGAATTTGCTCGAAATAACGCAAAAACAAACAATTTTCACTCTTTAGCGGATATATATGTCTCCTAATAGTGTTTATAGCAGCGTGGGACACATATATGACTGTCAACAGCTCAAAAAACGTGTTTTGGTGTTTCGTGACCCTTTAAGTAATATTTGTGATTAGTGATTATATGTAGACTTTTTATTGTAGATTTATTGCAATCATAACTTTCCTCGGTTTTCTTATTCTCCTCAGCTTTTGGCTGTAAATTGGTAAGTTATTTTTGGTATAACTTGAAGCAAACATTTTCTTTGCTCAAATTAATCGTCTTTAGTGCCTCTATACTGCTAATTTTCATGCAAGCGTACTCAAAAATGTAGCACAAGATCTGAAGTAAAGAAAGCTTTAATAATGATATAACAGAAGCAATAAAACAAGCAGTGTGGCAGTAGTCTCTGTGTGTGTGTGTGCGCATGTGTGTATGTGTGTACATCATATTGCAAAGGAAAGGTCCAGCAGTTTCTCTGAATCGATGGCTAGTGTCATAATTGTAACTCATGAGAGATGACATGGCCAGTGTTTTCTCTTTTGTAATCTGTCCTCAGGTAGACTTACACGCCTGGACGTGTCAAACACAGTGAGAGGAAGACAAATTAATGGCCAATGATTGTTTGGACAGTGGATGATAAAACAGTAATGGAGGAAACTGATGTCACATTACCAAGCTTTCTGGGTCAGTGGAGACTGCTGACCCATTTAGCTCGCAATAATAGTATTGCCTGCCTCATAAGAGAACTCTGCAAACTAAAAAACTGAGTTATGTGTTGAGATTTTTATTGAGTGAAATTAAAGAGAAAGCCTGTTAGTCATTTTTTTACCCCATTTAGCAATTACTATAAATAAAAGAACCAGCTATTAATTTTGAATTGTGTCTAAATGAAAATTACCTAATTATTTCTCAAGTAAAGAAGTGCATTAAAGGCGTTAGCATGATCATCTTACGTCAAGAAGATCACTGGTTCAAGTACTGGCTGGACCGGGAGGCCTTTCTGTGTAGAGTTAGCATGTTCTTCCCATGTTTGTGTGGGTTTCCTCCAGGTGCTCTAGTTTAGAAGCAGGCCACTTTTTAGAATCAGGAATCTCTGTGTAAAAATAATCAAGTCTTGAGGAGGTTTATGGGCATTGCATTGTTATTTGGCGTCAATAAATTTACAGTATATTTCAAAAATTGCTGCTAATTAATATGGTTTCTTGGCTGTTGGTCTACCCTGTTTTTATCATCATCATCATCATCATCCTGGTAATGCATTTGTTGGACTGAATCAGCTACAGTAATATGTATTTACACTGACAAGGGGCAGGGCTGCTTTCTAACTACAGAGAAATTTCAGCTGCTGTCTGAGCTTTCCATATCTTTCTTCATGTGTTCAATACTTTTCTCTGTGTCAGAACTTAATATGTTACAGCAATTTATATCAAACGCCATTTATTGAGCAACATCATTTAACAAATAACATTCATTCATTCATTTTCTTTTCGGCTTAGTCCCTTTATTAATCCGGGGTCGCCACAGCGGAATGAACCGCCAACTTATCCAGCATTTGTTTTACGCAGCGGATGCCCTTCCAGCCACATCCCATCTCTGGGAAACACATCCATACGTTCTCATTCACACACATACACTACAGACGATTTAGCTTACCCAATTCACCTGTACCGCATGTCTTTGGACTATGGGGGAAACCGGAGCACCCGGAGGAAACCCACGCAACCACGGGGAGAACATGCAAACTCCACACAGAAATGCCAACTGGCCCAGCCGGGGATCGAACCAGCGACCTTCTTGCTGTGAGGCGAATGTGCTACCCACTAGGCCACCGTGGCGCCCTAACAAATAACAATCAGTTCAAATATGTGACAATTCAAAGCACTCGGTCAGTACCAGGATGGGAGACCACATGGGAAAGCTAGGTTGCTGCTGGAAGTGGTATTGGTGAGGCCAACAGGGCATCCTGGCCATATCTGCCCATTGGTCTCTGTCCATCATGGCCTCCTAACCATCCCCATATCATAATTGGCTTAATAACTCTGTCTCCTCTCCACCAATCAGCTGGTGTGTGGTGTGTAGTCTGGAGCAAACAAACACACACAAATTGTGTGCAAATACTGCAAAACAAACAAACAGAACAATGAATATCATGCAACACAGTGAAACACTACTCTCACAGACGTCTATACCCAAAAAGTGATTAATAGGCCAAGCCAAAGGACTGGAGGATTGGCATCACTTCGATGAGTGCTTGCGTTTTGGAGATCACACGGTGCATCAGTGTTTTCACAGCGAAAAAATTTGTTTTTCAGACTGCAGTTACAGTCAATCAGATTCGAGATCCAGAAAGACAGAAGTGTGTTTCCTGGATTTGTACATTTCTACATGTGAAGAAATTAATTATATGATCTTCTTTTATACAAGTCTCAAGATGATGCATATTCACACCATTATAAATAATGTAATACAAACATTACTTTAAAGAGAGCTTGTTTCCTACACCATGCTGTTCACTTCACTAGTGTAACACCGAGGCCTGAGGTGATGATACTTCTGTGGATGAATCTGACAGATACACAAACAGAACATGCTGTATACTGCACTTTTGCCACATTCTGTGTAATACAGACTTAGATTAAACAGCAGCAGGCGTGAATGAGTTATTATACTGTTGTCATGGAGACAATTTAGATAGGTTGGTCATTTTCTGCAATTTCTGAGATTACGTGGCTTGTACGAAATGACTTGTTATCATCATTGGAAGAAGCTTCGGCTGAACTTCCATTTCATTTCCCAGTTGAAAAAAAATGCATTACATAATGACAGTCGCATTTCTGTTTTGTGATGGGGTCACAGAAAAAGCTCAAGGGTTTATTTTTCATTTGGCTTAATGGAGTTTTTGGCTCACTTCTGTTGCCCCAAATCAAATAAACAAAATTTGATGTCATGT
>CAIGQQ010040079.1:2490591-2506635 GCA_903798035.1 Danio albolineatus | reverse complement strand
TATATATATATATATATATATATATATACTGTAGTTGAACAACATTTTAATTTATGAAGGTAAGAATGCAATACTTTCTTTAATAAACAAGATCTAAATAAAATATTGTCATTATATTTACAATTATACCATTACATTAACATAAATTTTCCTTCACGAATACATCAAAAATAAAATACTATAACAAGTGTTTGCAATGCTATTATAATTATAATGACTTTTGTCTAAAAGTCATTCTTGGACATTGATACAGCATGTTATAATGATTCTGAGACAATGAAGTAATGACGAAAACTTTGATCAAAAGAATACAACTACATCCACAGAAAAAATAATTACTTTAAATCAAAATAATATTTTTAAACTTTTATTTATATATTTGCTGAAATAATCACGGCCTTAGAAAGATTTTTTTCAGACTTGGCGGTTTAAGCTATAAATAATAATAATAATAACTTGCGTGTAGCATGTGTCACCTTCTGAATAAGCAGCATCCGATCACGGTGGTCTCATGAGGTCAGATGAGTCATAATTCCAAATTATTTCTGACAAAGAAAATTAAACGTCTTTCTATCAAATGCCACTGTGTTTGTTTGTGAACATTCACAAGTCAAATTTAAATTGTGTCTGAATGCAAAAAGCAGAAACTAATTAGCGAGGTAATGAGCTCAGACAAAGAGTTCTGCATTGTGTTCTTTAGTAATCATATGGATGCCTTTTCAAAAGTGTACATTTCAGGCTTTATACAGGTATGTCCCTCATGTCTGTGAAGCAAGTATTCATTTATTCAAATATTTGCCAGTCATGTTGATAGAAGACACAGAAAGAGAATGCACCTCTGTCTGTTTTACTAATTTTACAAAAATATTTTTTTGTTGTTGTAATGTCAGGATATATACAAGCAAAAATAGACCGTTTTGAGATTTCAAATCTGTGTTTGTCTCATCAATATAATCAAGAAAGTCAGATGCTGCGTCACAAATCATATACTTATACTATATATACTACACCCTAAAAGTATGTACTTTTTTGTGAAGGAAAAGTATATACTTCTGAGGGTGTAACAGAGTATGCAAAAAAAAATGGGACATACTACTTTCTCTTTAACAGATCATTATGTTGCTTAGTTACGTCCCCTGTCAATCATATTGACGCATCCACATTTCTGTTATAATAAATTACCTACCTTATTGGAGAAGCAGCAGCAGGATAATCTGCCATTTGTGAGTCTTTCATGCAGAGAAATCTCCTCAGGTCTTTGGTTAATTATGCATTCAGAAGTTAATGTCCAAACATATCTTAATATAAGTTCACATTGTTGTTGCAGATGAAATATAACACAGAAAACTTGATTTCAATATTTTTCAGTTGGCTAGATATTATTTAATATCATTCAAACAACTTTTCCAAAGCCTCTCTACTTGATGGTTGGTTTACACTTTTTACGTGAGTTTGAAATTCTAATCAAGTTCACGTCCAACGTGCAATGTATTGTGGGCATTATTAACTGTTGTAGACGGTTCTACAATTCCAATTTTTACTGGAAATAGTAAATCATCCAGGAACTTTTGGAATACACTTTTTCAACATACTATGGTGTAGGACATTCATTAATTCATTTTCTTGTTGGCTTAGTCCCTTTATTAATCAGGGGTCGCCACAGCGGAATGAACCACCAACTTATCCAGCATTTGTTTTACGCAGCGGGTGCCCTTATAACCACAACCCATCTCTGGGAAACACTTACTCACACTCATACACTACGGACAATTTGGCCCAATTCACCAATACCACATGTCTTTAGACTTGTGGGGGAAACCGGAGCACCCGGAGGAAACCCACGCAACCACGGGGAGATTATGCAAACTCCACACAGCAATGCCAACTGACCCAGCCGGGGCTCGAACCAGCGACCTTCTTGCTGTGAGGCGAACGTGCTACTTACTACGCCACCGTGGCGCCGGTGTAGGACATACTGGTTCTATTCTTGAATACTGGTTAGGATGATATGCGAATTTTAGGCTTCTTTTATGGTCCTCACATGTGCTAAAGTGCCAACCCCAGGTTTTTAATGCAGGTTTGCTGAATAAAAGTTTTCATTTACCTTCAATAAAGCCTTGGATTGATAGTCATATTGTACTTATTATTGATCTTCAATAAAAAAGCAGCCTCTACTGTAAGTTTACAAGTTAACTATTGGATCTAATTCATGCCAACAGTTTCTGTTCTTACTCTACTTCAGTTGTAAGGCAGACAGACCCATACGCATACCGTTTCACCCTATATACCCTTAAATCAGGCATGAGCGGGCATGTTCAGGCACACAGCAGCTGGATTCAATCTCATCATCTTTGATTGTTTTGGTTTTCTGCACCAGCGCCTTCAACTCAAAGCGAAAACAGTAATAAAAAAAGTATTTTAGGGTTTTTTTTTCTTCTCAAAATGATCCAGAATCAAATTCTTTGCTTCTCTAAATGTCACACAAGGTCTCTGTTCTCATTTCAGCTGAAGTCAGATACCTAGATCTCTGTGCCGTAATGAGGAGACATATTCTGAAGATAAAAGGGTAAACTTAAAGCATTTAGGAAGAGGAGGGACTCTGAACTGGAGGAGTTTAAATTTGGCTCAGAAAGCTGCGATGACAGCTTTGCAAGTGTCCTGTGGAGTGCCAGAATGGCTTTGATCTTCTCAAGCTATGGCTTGAAACTTAATCAGATGAATAAATACCCCCGTTATGAATCCATAATGATCGTGTCTTGGATCAAATTGTTCATAATGTACCATTACACGGCAACTTGTCCCGTATTCAAAAGCTCTAACATAGCAGTTCAAATTCTCATAGACCTAGATAAGAGCTTATTATTGTGCACATCACAGTTGAGCTACTCTGAACTACATATTCTGTGTTAACAGCACTTGGTGGCAGAGAGAATATGAATTTCAACATTCTGAAGTTGTGCTTGACTACACAACACCAGACAGAAAGCTTGGAGGGAAATAATAAAGGCTACATGCTCCTCTCTTTTTTTCTCTGTATCTGTTGTAGGTGAATCTCCCTTGACCGTCTTTGGTTTAGGAGGCTAAAAGCCTCACAGGGTTATAGGCTGAATGGTAGGAAGGAAGCGAGCAGATTCAAAAGGAATACATTTTCAAACTCAGCAGGAGAGCTCAGGCGTAATCCTTCCTACACCTGCTGATACCCAGGTGAGGTGACAGAGTCATAACACCAGTGCATTATTGAGCCAACCTCTGAAAATTGGGTCAATGGACAGTATATGTCGCTTGAATGGTCATGTGATTGGAGGTCTAGGACTGCTCTCTTTCTTATTCTGTAAGGTTTGATGAACCTCCAATCCTCACTTGGCCTTTGCAGAAATTCACTTTTTTAAAGATAAAACATGGTCACAGTTTGCTAAAACCAAGAAGATTTAGGTTATAGTAGATGTGTTTCCATTAACCTTCAAATTGTGCTAATTAAAAAATAAAACGCTTCAAAAAATGAGAGAAGAAAATGCTATTGTGTTTGCATGAAAGAGATTTTAGAACATATGAAAAACTAATTTATTCTACTGCAGTGAAAACCGTGTTTTCTGCTTTTAAAGGTCACCTGCCATATGTAAAAGTCACATGATCATTAAAAATGTTGTTATGCTTTTATTTTAGAAGCTGGCTCCCTTGACCATGATAAAAATGGATTGCAAGAGTCTTTACTGCATTGTGAAACTCCAGGAAAATGCAGTAACTCTGTTCATCAAGAAATTCTGAATCCTAAACTTCCTCAATTAAATCACACACTATCATATTATGGAGTCATATTTGACACTATAAAACCTCACAGAAACATCACACGTTGCCACTTTCAGTATAAAATGCTTTGTTTGCCATTAATGCTTGGATGACATGGTTATTTTCCTTTGATTAAATACCTCACTTTACCGCATTAATCCTAAATCTATGTCAGCTGTCAAATTACATTCCCAGTTACATTCAGATTTGAAAGTATTATTACTTGTCTATAAATCACTAAACGGCCAAGGATCTCAATACATTACAGTTATGCTCACTGAATACAAGCCTAACAGATCACTCAGATCATTAGGATCATATAAACTAGAAATTCCAAGAGTTCAGTCAAAGCAGGGTGAATCAGCTTTCAGCAACTACGCCCCTCGCTGCTGGAATCAGCTTCCAGAAATGATCAGATGTGCTCCAACATTAGGTACATTGAAATCAAGACTGAAAACACATCTGTTTAGCTGTGCCTTTACTGAATGAGCACTGTGCTACGTCCGACAAATCGCACTATTGTGTCTTTCTTTTCTTTTTCATTCTTTTCTAACCTGTTTTAACACATTTTAATCTGTTTTTACTTATTTTTTGTTTTTATTTTCCTCTACTTAAATTTTATTTCTGTTTATGTAAAGCACTTTAAATTGCCACTGTGTATGAAATGTGCTATATAAATAAACTTGCCTTTCCTTGCCATGCCTTAAATTGGCTGATGGAACAACCTGTAATGTAAATGACCCCTTTCTCTGCTTGTTTTACATGAGATTAAATATTAATAGTAACCTACGAGTGCATTCTGAAGGTGTTCATATAATAGAATATCTCATTCAATATATTGATCATTTTTGTAGCATTGTTGTGAACATTTGCTTCTTCTTCGTCTTGATGAGCTGTTATAAGTTATGTTGGATTTCAGAGGCCCTGGAGCAATTTTATAGCAGCGATGGAGAGAAGAAAACTGTTATTTTTCTCCTACAAAGACAAATAATGGAGCTAGCCTAAAAGGGTAGTGTGTGGCTAAATCAGGATACTGTACAAAATCCCCATAGCTTTTGCTAGCTCCCAAAACATTTCAGAATCGATCCCAGGAACTCCTATATTGGTCTGTATGTGTAATCACTGATGTTTCCAACTTATCAGAGGAAGATTAGTGAAATAATTGGTACTTTGTCAACTATGCATACGATAGAGCCCCAATTCTTCATGGCAACGGACACCATTTGCTGATAATGTACATGAAATATACTGTAAAGTACATCGCTAAATGTCAATGCATGCCATTTGACTTCAGTTGAGATGTGAACTTATGACCTTGGTATTGCTAGCACATAGTTGTGGAACTCCATAGAGATAATAAAACCCGATACAGGTTGCTGGTTCAAAATGGGGAGTAGTTCAATCAAAGTGGTGTTTCCCAAAACCCAAGAAGTAAAGAGCTGTGGGACTGGGGAGTTTGTGCTTTGGGAAGTGTCAAGGCATAGTGAAATATGGCTTTGAATTCAAGAGGAGAGTCAAAACGCTAGTCACGGCAGAACTATAGCTCTGTAATTTCTGCTTTAATATCTTTCCTCTGACACTTTTCTCTATTTCCCCCTTAATATCCACAGCTGAATTATTAGACGCCGCCAGCAAGCACCGAACATAATGTTTTCTGCTCAATCTGCTCAAACCCTCTTTGTTTGACAAAAAGCTTGTGTTGTTTGTCTATCACATCACGTGTTGTTTGCGTTCCTGAGTGAAGGATGAAGTCGTTGCCTTAATCCACTGTGTGAGCTGTACATACTGTGCAATTAAGTGGTAACTTTGAATCGCTGGAAATGTCTTTCTATAATTTTGCTGTAGCTATTTACCGGGGGATGGACAAACACAGATCCGCAGGAGATTTCTGAGCTGAGATATTTCCTGCATTTTCTTGAGAGGCTGAGAGGGATAAAAAGGCCAGCAGAGGGCACTGTGACTCCTAACTGTGGACACTGTCTCTTGTAAGGTTTTAGGATAGATTGGACCTTTACCGAATCTGTGCTTCTGTATATGAATCTCTTCCTGCTATTCAGGATGTTCCCTTTGTGACTGACACTGCAATTATAGGTTTTGCATTCGCGGGGCCTCGGCTCGGTGTAAGTGCAACTGCAGAGGACACCCATCCTGCTTAGATGTGTGTGATTATTACACCTTTTCCTATAGCCTCTCAAGTCATAATGATTTTCACCATGCCCTCATGGTCTAAAATATCCTCATGAGCCGTAATCAACAGTTGGACGTAATGTAATTACAATCAGTCCGTTGTAGATTGGCCTTAACCTTCACATGGGTTTAAAGGCAAAACTGGTTGAGACGAGCGATTGCCTTCTCTGCTGAAAGAATACAGAATGCGGCTTTCACTCAGCCCAGGGGAGGGGTGGCACATCCATAAAGGAGCACCTGAATTTAAATTTCCACCAAGGACGCATCCCTCCCTCTTGTGAAATAACATGACACCCAAGTGTCAACTCTCAACAAATCCCACACACATTCCCTTCGTCGCTCCTGATGACTCATTTCAATATTTCTGTTCTGACTAAGGCCTTAGAAAAGCCACCACGAAGGTAATCCACTTTTCATGTGGGCTAATAACCGAAGCTTTCTTTCTCTCGCTGGATCTGTGGTGACGAGTGGTTTTATTCAGATATGAGCAATGCTCAATCTTTTTTTTATTATTATTATTTTTTAATGCTTTGCTTGCTTTTTAAATGTCTTTGCTCACAATTCAGGAGATTTCACTACCAAATGCTTGACTGTAGATTTAAGCACTATCTGCACATGCTTTCATCTTGCGGAGACGAGAGATTGATATTGGCTGGGATGTGGATATTGCTATTGACAGATGGCTGCGATGCCTTTAAAGGATTATAAGGCTGGCTATATCGATGTGTGTATTGGGCATTTTGTGACACAGGCTGCATAGCAGAACCAGAATTCTCCAGGATACTCGAGTGTTTTACTACTACTACTGCAATCAAATCTTTCCTTATCCTCGCCAACCTCTTTCATACTGAGTCTCTCTTCCGTCTTTTGACTGCTTGTCCTCCCACATTCGCGTTCTTCATCCTGTTTATCTTTAAAACAGCCATGCAGCATTGTGTGTAGCATCTGGATTGTTTGTATGCGGCTGTGTGTGGTGGCTTACAGGCGCATCAGGATACAAAAGTTACATTTACTTTGACATTATGTTTAATTTGCATAAGTTTAAAAGACTAATCTGACTTAATTCCGTGTACAGAATAATGAGATATAATAGTATAGAATGGTATAGAATATCACTCAGTATGTTACATTTTGCTAATTAATATGTACAAGTTGAGTCAATATGGGTCATAGACGAGATGACCGTTTTAATGAGATACAGAAATGCTGTCAAAACACAGAGGGATAAAGTATTATAGGTACACTCAAGATTTTCCTATGGAATTTTACAATGTGACAGCCTGGTGACTTAGTGGTTTGCCTCACAGCAAGAAGGTCACTGGTTCGAGTCCCGGCTGGACCAGTAGTCGTTTCTGTGTGGAGTTTCCTCCGGGTGCTTTGCTTTCTCTCACAGCCCAAACTTGCAGAATGCGCTAAAGGGGAATTGAATAAACTAAATTGGCTGTAGTGTGTTTGAGAATGTGAGAGTGAATGGGGGTTTCCCAGTACTGGGTTACAGCTGGAAGGGCATCCGCTGCATAAAACATATGCTGGATTGGGTAACAGTTTGTTCTGCTGTTGGGGATCCCTGAAAGATATAGGACTAAGCTGGAGGAAAATGGATGGATGGATTTTACAATGTTTTTTTTTTTTTCAGTTTATTAGTAAAATAATATTTGCAAAACGGTCATAAAATTATAAGGTAAACATACGGTTACAGTGCTGTAAAATTGTGCATGTAAATTAGAAACATAAACCTTTGTTGTAAACTCACTGTACATTAACCAATGTTGAAAAGCATAACCTTGAACTTTAATAATGAAATAATAATTCTGAATTCTGATTAATAAATGCTGTGCAAGTGTTGTTCATTCATAATTAACGGTAGTAGATACATTACCTACCAATATCCAATGAACCTAATGAATAAGAAATACTAGAATGCATGTTTCTAAGTCAACTGTTTCACTTAATGAATGTAACAGATACATTTATAAGTCTGTAAAAATGCTCATACATAAATGATTTGGCAATAATGTGGCAATATTGCATGTTTAGACACTAAAAAAGTCAGTGTCGCGTGTTTTTGTGTTTTGCTCTTAAACTCTTAAGCAATACACATGCACAAATTGTTCTAAGTTTTTTTGTAAATCACATCACTTCATTGAAAATGTATTATAAACACACATACGTCACTATTTATTTTATAACTACAGGTTTACTACGCTCAAAAAAATATATTTGCTTCTTGTTCAAACTACGTATTTACAATGGTCTGAATCAACACAATGTTTAAGATTTTTGACATCTTAATTCCTTTATGTTCAATTCACTAAAATTTGTAAAAACCGATTTTAATAGATTTGTGTTGGGTTAACATGAAGGAATTGTGTGCAACCCAGCATCTTTTTTATAGTGTATGTACTGTACAGCATAAGTTTCACCACTGTACTGTCCATTATATACCCAACACCAACT
Organism: Danio albolineatus; assembly: GCA_903798035.1. Taxonomy (NCBI): domain Eukaryota; kingdom Metazoa; phylum Chordata; class Actinopteri; order Cypriniformes; family Danionidae; genus Danio; species Danio albolineatus. The sequence continues at coordinate 2,498,205 of CAIGQQ010040079.1, read as the reverse complement.
CTTTCTGATGTTGATAGTAATTTAACAATGTGTGCATTTTGTAAAGCTGTTTTGGATTGATAATTGTTGTGAAAAGCGCTATATGATAACAAAAAGCTATACAAATAAACTTTGAATTGAACGATGTAAACACTTGATAGTACCACAGTTAAATGTTTATAAAATATCATTGAATATACATCTGAACCAGCATAAAAGGATAGCTCACCTAAAAATGAAAGTAAATCAAGTGGTTATAAACCTATATGAATTTCTTTCTTCTGTTGAACACAAAACATGAGAAGCTGAAGAATGTTGGAAACAAGCAGCCGTTGAAATCCATTAAGATACTATGTAGTTCAATGGCTGAACTCTTTAAACATTCTTCAGTATTTCTTCCTTTGTGTTTAACAGAAAAGAGAAACTCAAACAGGTTTGCAATAAGTGAATGATGAGAAAATGACATAATAATCTATTCGGGTTGACTATCCCTTTAAAGGCCACATGTATTATACTGTATATATGCAGAAAGTCAGTTCCTCACAAACGCAGCCATGTTGAAGTGATCTGGCCAGTAGTAACTTGCAGTTGACTGATTGTGATATTCTGCTCGAAGTAAAAAACAATACTTCTTCAGATTGATAGGTGACAGTTTAAATCTCAAACCCACTACTGATACTATTGAGATAATAAAGCATTTTACAATTGGGACTACACAAGGAACAGGTAAGTGCATGAATCACTGAGGAAAATGTCACTGTTGTATCGGTGTGGATCTGTCAGGCCTGAATGGAGCTCAGCCAAGAAAAGCCAAATTCATAAATCACTGCCAGATACTAAATTATATTTTGCCTTAGATCTGTAGACAACTGGTATCTGGCTGTTGCTTAAAAGATCATCAAGTGTTGCGGAAGTAGTTATTTTAATCATAAGATGCAATGTAAAGCAGAAAAAATCACAATTAACATTAGAATTCATAATTAGTTCTGAAAAAGCAGCCCTTCATTTCTGCACATCACGAATTATGTAGCCAGAGGTACGTATGGCTGCATTTCTTCTTTAAAACAAACGCTAGGGGTGGTATGACGCAGCTCTTTTTTTTGCATTTACCAGCTTACTGCTTACCTCCATATGGACGGCTTTCCCACTGTTACTAGTTTGTCCAGTTAGCTCGCCATACGTCGGTGAAGTTGAGACGCAGAGAGGAGTTGAACACGACTGTGGGGTTAGAACAGTTCCAGAAAGCAGGCAAGAGAAAAAAAAAGAAGCCAAAAAATGAAATAAACCAGTAAATACCAGGGTAAGAATGTGGTCAAATCTGAAAAAGGTTAAAATCAGACGAGGGCTTTTCTTTTTCTGGATTGCTTTTTAAAACTGTTGGTAGGGTTTAGAGAAAGAGGAGGGTGGGTCAGTCAGTCAGTCGACAGCAGCCTTTGAAGGATTTGAGTAAAAACAGCAGGTGTGAATGGCACTCGCCACAGAAATTTGAGATTTCAAAAAGTATGTGAAAAGGATTCGCGAAAACAAAAACTGCAACAAAAAAAAGTACCTCCTTGGTGCTCTCAAAAAATGAATATAATTGTACGTTTTCAGAATGAACCTGGGTTGAATTAGTTATATATTTACTTTTTGCTTTGTTGCAATCAACACTCATTCAAAAGACTGGGGTCTTGCAATTATTATTATTATTATTATTATTATTATTATTATTATTATTATTATTATTATTATTATTATTATTATTATTATTATTATTATTATTAGCTGTAGTAGTAGTACAGTAGTAGTAGTGGTTGTAGTATTTAATTAATTCTTTATTTAGCATGTGTTTAAATGAGTCAAAAGCAACAGTAAAATCTTTTATAATGTAGCAAAGGGTTTTTATTTCAAGGCCCTCCAAATATTTTTTTAATTATTTGAAAATGTAAATGAAATATATGTTTTTTCAATTTATAATATTTTTTTCATTTAAGTATTAAACAGTATACAGGCATTTTAACATGATTTCTAAGTGATCATGTGACACTGAAGACTATGTCTACTGAAATACTACAAATTCATATTTGCTATTGTAAGAATAGATTACATTTTAGAATCCATTAGTTGTAGTAATTTAAGTTATTTTAAACTGTTGCCGCATTAATCTATTTTGGTCAAACTTACCACAAAAGTAGTGCATTCCTAACATCTACAGTGCCTCGCGTTCCACTATTTTCATTCTTTCCACAGACATATTTGTCCTGCATGTCTTTTTAAGCGGTCATGGACATCGTGGGGTAATCGGCTCTCGTAAATGTTTTCCATTTCTCATTAGTATTCAGCTCAGCGTGGTGCTTTTGGACAGTCTGATCTTCCCCTGACTCAGGCCTCCCCGCAGCCATGCTCTCCTCCTCATCTCTCTTTATACCCTGATGTGCACCGGCTCCTCATTTCTGAAATATCAGTCTCATCGGCAGAATAATTCCACTGTCTGAGTCAGGGGTTAAATACTGGAGGCTCTGGAGGGATTGATTGGTGGATTGAGAGGTTGTGATTGCACTCTCATTTCATTTTTTTTTTCTTTCCTGTTTCTCTGCTGGTGTGTCTCTGTGAGGTGACTTTGAGTGAAAATGTCCCCCGCCAAATATTTTCTCTCCTAAATGAATTAAAAAAATGCACGTATGCTCTTGTTGCTCTTTTGCCTTTTTTTTAGGCCCTTAATTCGTCCCTCACCTTATTTGCCTACAATCGTTATTAATTCACTTTCTTTTTCAGCTTACTAATGAATATTCATGATGCTATTTTAAAAATTCCATAATAAACCTTAGTCAGACTGTATTTAGTGTAGGTTTGAATTTCGCAAAGCCTCCACATTTTGAAAGCAGAAGCACACTTGATCCTCAAATGACCTTAACAGCCTGGAAAAATAGAGCTGGCATTTAAATTCTTCATTAAGAGTGGTCACCATTATTGATGTATGAGTGGTTTACTTAATACCATGTTCATAACATGCCTGGCTTGTCAGATCAGCCTGTTTTCAGCTAATACTGCAAAATGGTCTCATTCAGACTACATGCCTGCATTGGTTAACATAAGTTAACACTAGCCAGAAAGTGCTACAGATTTTTTTTTTCCCCAATCCAGATTCATGAAAAATGTGTGCCTGAGGTAATATTTTTTGTATGAGAATATTTCATTAGAATATTATATTGCTGGGCGCCACGGTGGCGTGTGAGTAGCACGTTCGCCTCACAGCAAGAAGGTCGCTGGATCGATCCCCGGTTGGGCCAGGTCCCGGTTGGGCCAGTTGGCATTTCTGTGTGGAGTTTGCATGTTCTCCCCGTGGTTGCGTGGGTTTCCTCCGGGTGCTCCGGTTTCCCCCACAGTCCAAAGACATGCGGTACAGGTGAATTGGGTAAGCTAAATTGTCCATAGTGTATGTGTGCGAATGAGAATGTATGAATGTGTTTCCCAGAGATGGGTTGTGGAAGGGCATCCGCTGCGTAAAACAAATGCCGGATAAGTTGGCGGTTCATTCCGCTGTGGCGACCCCGGATTAATAAAGGGACTAAGCCGAAAAGAAAATGAATGAATTAATTATATTGCTTACGGCTGTGAAATGTCCAGTGATTGGCATTAATAAATGTGTCATTTTCCCCCCTCAGTAAAAAGAGAAACGTAACTTTGGCTTTGTTTAAATGATTAAAATTGTCACTCACTGATATAGATTTTACATACTGAAAATGTGTAGCATGTAAACAAAAGTCCACAAGAGATCCTCATTTTCACATCCATTCTGAGCCACTTCCAAATGTGTGTGTGTGTGTGTTTGTTTTGAAACATACCTATTTTTTCATCTGACCTGCATTTGAACACACATATCTGATTTCTCTTGGAATAACAAGCTACCACAAGGTGTAATTAAGGGGGAAAGTTTAAGACAAATCGAACACAAAGCAAAACACATTCAGGAGCATAGATACTTGCTTTTAACCTCCGCACCATGAATTTTATAAATAAAACAGCTATGCTACTAAAAGAATTATTTCTCTCCAGATAGATAATCGCTTTGCTGTTTTATAATTAATCTCACAGCTTCACTACAAAGAGAACACAATCTCGCTTTCTTGTTTGTAAAAAAATAGTTTTTTAATAAATGAATGCTAATCTTTCCATGCTACTTTATTTCAGTTCAGAATTTAAGATCTAAACAAGCTTTAGATAAAACAGTCATTTAAAACGAATGTTTCTTCATCAGTATATATCCATTGAGTAATTTTTTCAAAAAGTTGTCTTAACAAGTAATCGTGCGGACAAGTAATTGTGCTACCACCCAACATAAATTATAACTATAATTTATTTTTGAAAGCACAGTCATTCTAAACTCTAGGGTCAGCCAAATGATAGTAAATCAGTCACGGATATAATAATTTGGTGAGCATTAATGTAACCACCTAAGTTTCTAGTTGTATCTAAAGTGAATATAAACAAATGCAACACATATTTTATATATGGTCAACAGATCGGATATATTAAGACTTGGAGTGTGAATATAGCCTAAACAGTATGTTATGCAAAAGTTAAAATAAGTTAAAATGTAATTAAAAATTACTTTATAGATTGTGATGTGATGTGTATGTATATAGGTGTTTTAAAGTATGTATAAATGTGGCAAGGCACAAGTAATTAAAGGAGTTAACACTTAAATGACTACGCCACCTGGTTACGCAGGAAATGATAATATTAAAATAAAGGTTCATAGCCAAAGCAGGGTGAGCATGGAGACGTAAACTCAAAAAAAGGACACTTTATTGAAATACAAACATAATTGAAATACACAGCAAACTTATTCCACATAGCGAAATCTATTTAGCAAAACACTAGATGCACAACACTAAAACAAAATACAAAAAGGACAAGTAAAGACAATACACAGCAAAAATGCAAAAATTACAACAAAAAACCAAAAGGATCAAAACCACACCTTACGGAATGCACAAGTATATATAAAAAGAATGAATTAAGAGCCAACCAAATAAAAAAAACAAAAAACAATTTAGAATAGACCCAAACAGAGGAGAAATTAGTCACACAAATGCAGAAAATGTACAAATATAGTAATCCAGACAACATAAATAAATAAATGAAATCATAATATACTGTACCCCCCCCCAAAAAAAATAAAGAGAGACTCTGGCAAAACAGCAGCCACCGCAGTGGTGATACTCAGCTGCCACTAATTTTAAAACCATAAGAAGTCATAAATTACAAATGAAAAACAAAACAAACACTCGGTCATACATACCACACAGATGTTAGAACATGGCATCACACGTCAAGCTTGTAAATCATTGGTAAACATTAGATTGGAAGCCTTTGACGCTCGTCAAAGCATTGTGAGACATGGCAGTTAGTAAGCCCACCGAATCAACAGCATCTGATGGGGGAGCAGCTGAGGAACAAACCAGTCAATCCTGGCAACACGTACACTACAGTTACTACCCGAATGTATCCGTGTTTACAAAAACTCACCACTACCAGACTAACATTCACTTCCAACTGTGAGAATTTACCCATCAGGAAAAAGAACGGCAACACCAGCGACGCATACCGAGTCACCAAACGCGCTTAATTTTGATACGTCCTAACCGGGGTCTGATAGGTTCGAAGATTTGACATGACCCAGCCAATAGTAACTGCAGTTATCAACAACAAGGTCCTCATAGGCACAACAAGTTAGCATTGCACCAGCCGATATCCAAAAAGAACTAATCCACCCTGCTAAATTGATATATATCTCGTTGGATATCTCATCCAACTCATTGGATGGTATTGGTGCTTTATTCACAAATGTTTTATACGCTATTCCAGTTTTGCACATAAATTTAATTAGCATCTTTGGATGGAAACTTGTTGTTTGGGAAGCACACCACAGGTTAAATGCTGGATGAGTTGATATCGATGTCCCAATTCAACAAGAACTGATGGAAACTTCTCATCACTTGCTGAAAATTACAGATGTTTTCAAGTAAATGAGTCAATACGTTTAAACCTATCAAACTGTTTTAAAGACTTCGGGCTCATATATGAATTAGCGTCTGCTAAGGGTTGTAGCTTGATCTTTGAAGTGAAGAGCTTTAAATTTTACATGAAGACAGCCTGAAGTAGCAATTACTCCTCAATATCTTAATGGAGGACTATTAGAATTCAGTGTGTGTAAACTGAAGCCTGGCAGATCTAATGTGTCTGTTGCCCGTCTCTCAATGTGGTAAGCTGTACTCATATGGGGTGATTACCCAGCTTGCAGTCCTGTCAATAAGAAAGGGGGATTGACAGAGCTCCCAGTTTCCAAGGCAACCACGCAAAACATCATAAACTGATTGGAATAAGTCTGCAAAATATATTCACAAAGCAAGAGGCCAAGGAGGAAGCTGCAGCGCAGGTGGGGTATATATTTTGATTTATTTGTTTACATTTATTCATTTGGCAGGCACGTTATGCAAAGTGACTTACATTGCATTGAAGGTAGTTCTCACCTCGAACCCACAACCTTGATGTTGCTAGTGCCATGTTCTAACAGTCTGAGATACAGTATTTATTGAACTTTTTGCGTTAGCTTTTCTTGTGGATGATTGCATCTTGGAAAGTAGGATAAGAAAATTCCTACAGTCATCATGTTACCGTTGAACGATGTCAAGAGAGAGAGAGAGAAAAGCAAAAGCCCAGCAGCTCTCAGGTCAGGGCAGGACTTCAAAGAGCACAGCAGATGGCTGTCAAAGGAGGCGAAGGGAGAGGGACAGTGCCAGCACTCATAGATGCCATGACTGAGACATGGTCGATAGCTGTCACTTAACCTTACGAAAAACACAGTTTGAGAAGGGCTCTCATGCCTGTTCTTTCACTGACGTTGATTGACAGTTTACCTAATCATGCAGATATGTTTTGCCTTGATGATGATTAGTAGGAATGAGTTACACTGAAAAGTTCTAGTCTTATTTAATTTTTAAATGTATTGAATTATGTTAAATAAGTTTTATATACAAATAAAAGAAAAAAAAATTGTATAATTAATAAAAACAGTCTAAATTTGTAAATAATGTTTGTTAATTAAAAATTGAATACTTGAAAGGAGGTAGCAAATAGAATTCAAAATCGGGTAACACTTTAGATCAGAGGTCGAGAACCTTTTTTCAGCAAAGAACCATTTCTGATTTTTTTGCAAAAGCCATTGGAGTTGTACATACTGTGTGTATGTATGTATATATATGTGTGTGTATATATATATTCATTCATTCATTTTCTTGTCGGCTTAATCCCTTTATTAATCAGGGGTCGCCACAGCTGAATGAACCGCCAACTTATCCAGCATTTGTTTGATGCAGCGGATGCCCTTCCAGACGCAACCCATCTCTGGGAAACATCCACACATTCTCATTCACACACACAAACACACTACGGACAATTTAGCTTACCCAATTCACCTGTACCACATGTCTTTGGACTTGTGGGGGAAACCGAAGCACCCAGAGGAAACCCACGCCAACATGGGGAGAACATTGCAAACTCCACACAGAAATGCCAAATGCCAGCAGAGGCTTGAACCAGTAAACTTCTTGCTGTGAGGCAACAGCACTACCTACTGCACCACTGTGTCGC
>CAIGQQ010040079.1:2476457-2490191 GCA_903798035.1 Danio albolineatus | reverse complement strand
ACTACAGTATTTGTTCATGTTAACCTTAGTTAATGAAAATAGTTGTTCATTGTTAGTTCGTTAACTCATGATGCATTAACTAATGTTAACAAGCATGGACTTGGATGTTAATAATGCATTAGTAAATGTTAAATTATTATTAATAAATGCTGTACAAGTGTTGTTCATGTTTAGTTTATGTTTGTAAATGCAATAACTAATGAACCTTATTGTAAAGTGTTACCATGTTAGTATGTGTACAAGTAAACATCAACTAATTAGACTGTTAATATAAATAGATAAAATAGGATACAAATTAACATTAATAAAGATTTTGTAATGCTGAACGAAATCGTTCACTACTGTTTTAATTAATTAATATTAACTAAATGTGTTAATTAACAAATGAATATGTTTAATTAAGATTAAGAAAGATTAAGTAATGCTTAAGAGATATGCTGTTCACTGTTAATTCATGTTTGCATTAACTAACTAACTAATACAACCTTATTGTAAAGTGTTACCAATCTTTTTTATGTTTAATTTTTGCCCCTGCTATAGTAACACTTCAAAATGGAGGTGCATACTGAGCCATCGTTTCTGTTCTGTACTGTGACACCCCTAATTAATAGATTGAAATGACCTATGGAAATGATATGACCCTATAGCTTATATGTTTTGTCATATTGGATTAATTCTATTTTACTGAACAAAATGGTGAAAAAAGTTGATTTTACCAGAATGAAAGCCATTGCTCATGTTATAAAGACACTTTCTTTCTCAAAATTCTAAAACTTGCTGTTGTATATTGCCAATTAAAACTCATACTCATTAAAACAGATGCAATTCTTTTAATTTACAATTCTGCACAAGCCTGGTGTACTAGAAAGAGATAGTTCACCTAAAATGTAAATTCAGTCATCATTCAGGCAGCTCATGTTGTTCTATAATGAAAAGGAAAATGTTCGCCCGACACACAAAAAGCAATTAAAGAAAATAATAAAAATAGTCCATATTAATTGCAGGTCGATAATGAAAACAACTCAGATTTTCCTTTTCTACATTAAACCGACTAAAACCAGCAAATAGCTGAAGTCAATTCAGTGTATACCAAATCCCTCTCCCTTCTTTTAGGTAAATATTTCATAAATGCCATCAAGCTGAAGTGCTTTTCAGAGGACATGGACAGAACAGAGGCCGATTTATTTTTAACTGATTTTACACAAATATGCTTCTTAAAGACGTGCTTTGATTCTGTGCATGTCTGGGCGATTTTCCAGCAGCCCGTCAGCAGAATGTCAGCAGGCTAATGAATATCTTTTGGCAGGTATCACTCACCCAAGAAAACCGAGAGTGAGTCAGTGAAAGGTCATGGCTATAGATGGCTTCCAAACACGCATTAAGTGGCGTATGTAGCGTAAAATGTTGTGTACTCAGCTGAAATGTAAAATGACAATGTATGTTCAGATGTGGATTTTATTTATTTATTTACTGTTTCCTATTTCTAAGAGCACGCAATGGAGCGGGTTTGGGGTGTTCGATGGTTGGGGGTGGAAAAAAGCCTCTCAGCCAGTAAATCTGTTTTGCTTGATTGATTTTAGATTAGCAGTTTAATGAAAACAGACTGTGTTTGGAGAAAGTGCTCTGCCGCTATTACTCTATCAAAGGCACTGTCTTGGAGGAAGCAAAATCACTCTGGCAAGGCAAAGAGAAGGTAGGGCGTGCTGGGCTGATAGCAATTTCCCCTCAGACAGATAATGGTACAATTATGTTGTTCTCCATCGCAGAGAGTATTTGTTTAAAATACACCCACAATGGCACACAATTAAAGATTAACACTCGCATACATGTGGCGAGAAATTTCCGACTCTTGTTGTTCGTGTGTGTCTATTATGGTGTTAGTGCAATTGTGTCTGCATGCTGAATGAAACGAACGCAGGGTATTTAGAAGAGCTGTAGTGGCCGTTGTGTGTTTGACATTCAAATCCAAACTACATCCTTTAAACAGTAACACGCTGCTAAAGATTTGTTTTGTCCCTGTGAAATTAAAATAAAGTTGCTGCTTTTTAGATGTTAGTACCAGTATGTTAGTCTTAAGGACATCTACAAGCTTTTATGCTGTGACAATTAGGAGATAAAAACATTGAAAGCAGGCCTTACGGGGGCGTAGTGGGTAGTACAATCGCCTAACAGCAAGAAAGTCACTGGTTCGAGCCTCGGCTGGGTCAGTTGGCATTTCTGTGTGGAGTTTGCATGTTCTCCCTGTGTTAGCGTGGGTTTCCTCCGGGTGCTTCGGTTTCCGCCACAAGTCCAAAGATGTGCACAATAGGTGAATTGGGTAAGCTAAATTGGCCCTAGTGTATGTGTGTGAATGAGTGTGTGTGGATGTTTCCCAGTGATGGGTTGCAGCTGGAAGGGTATCTGCTGCATAAAACACATACTGGATAAGTTGGCGGTTCATTCCACTGTGGCGACCCCAGATTAATAAAGGGACTAAGTTGTCAAGAAAATAAATAAATAAACACTGGGGTTAAACCCCTCTTTTTCGAAGGGCATCCTGGAATTTTAAATGACCACAGAGAGTCAGGACCTGATCCGAAATACGGTGCTCACTGAGCAGTATATAGTCCCCATCAATATACTGGGGCATTAGGACTCAGACAGGCTGCAACTTGAGGCAAAATGCTGTGTTATAAGTGGGCTCACTGTACTATTTCTCGAAAATCTTAATCAAGTTACATTTTAACTTTTAACTTGTTCCTTTACATCATATAAAACATCTGTTTCCTGAGTTTGTTTAGTGATCTAATACAATTTATCATAGCTCAAATTAATATTTTGTTTCAAGTTGTTTACTTAAGTAGCATGTAGGCATGTAATTGTTATTGCAAAATGAAACCCCTTCAGTGTGATTAAAGCCATTCTGTGGTAATTGACTGTACATTATTTATTATCTGACAAATTAAAAATTAAATAGATCAATTAGATGACATTTTATTTGGCTAGTTTAGTAAAGAGTTCAGATGCAAAAGCCCTCAAGTGTCATCTGCAACGTTCTTCCAAAATTAGCATTTTTTTCTCAGGATCCTATGGGTAGGTTCTGTAATTAAAACTAATGGATAGGTTATTTTCAGTGCCTTTAAAGTCAAGTTACTCAACCTTCGCAGGCTTTTGCATCTGAACTCTTCAAATGTATAATATCTCAGACTTAATGAACAGTACATTCATGTTAACTCGTACAATCAGAAAGCTTAAAATGTGTTACTGCATGCAGCACTTCAGGATACCTAAATGAAGAACAAGAATGTACTATAAGTACCATGTGGAAAGTGCTTTTTCTGCTGAAGCGTTAACACAAATACTGTATTTTTATCTGCTTATACTATATAGAGTATAAGAAAATGCACATATGCATACCTAATGCATATTTTAGTTTTTTTTAAAGAAGATAAAGTGCAAAAGTGGAAGTGATAAGTGGAAGGAATTTTTGAGTATTGAGCCTAACTTGCTAAACCCAGCAAATTATTAATAAATGTGTAATAGAAACATTGTTCAGTATAGTTAATGCATTAAGTATGATAACTAATTGATCTTTATTGTAAATTGTTATTAGATTAATGCACCAACTAAAAGCTAAATCTGAAGTTCTGTATATGCTTGTACATTAGTGTAGCTCTACTGTTAAAGCATTTTGCTAACAGCATCAAGGTCACCGGTTCCCAGGGAACATGGACTGATAAATGCACAGCTTGAGTACACTCTCAACTGTTTTGGATAAAGTGCATCAGCCAAATTTTAAAACATTGTTATATGATAATGGTGGTAATTTTCAGTGCAGAGAGTCAACCCAAATGTACAATTATGCGTTTGATCAGGTCTACACAAGAAACGTTTGAACCGCCCCACAGTTTGCATGAAATGCTGAGGAAATGTCATTGTTCAATTGGCGTGGGTCTTTTGAGCCAGCAAACCAATCTCCTGAATGGAACAAAGCCAAGACAGTCCAAATTCTCAAATCACCGCGTTGCCAGATATTAAGTGACATTTTGCCTGAGACCTGAAGGGATCTGAGTTTGGGAGAAGCCCAGAGATCCCCAGCAAATGGGCCCTGATCTGGATAATCTCCTATGCTTCTTTAACAAATGGGTCCAAAGCTGTCCAAAAGCCCTGTGCCTGTATCTCCCATGACTGTGGATTTGGGCCTTACATGCTGTGTCTTCATAGAGAGAGATTCTGGAAGACAGAAGTGAGAGCAGATACATTTTTTTTCTCAGTGAATTTTAATATGTTTTCTAATGAGACTTTCTTCTGCTATCTTATGTGCATTACAGAAAGAGTTTTGGTTAAAGATGATATTGTTGTTTTTTTCTCCGTTCTCTGTAAGGGTGATGTGGCATTGAATGTGTCTAACTTCTTTCTGTTTTAATGAGCCTTTGGTCTGTTTCACCACCAAGCAAGTGATTAAATGAGTTCTGTTGCAAAGTGTGACAAAATATATATATAAAAAATCAAAAAAGCTGTGGCATTAATTCAATATAGTGTTGCAATGTCACAACAATTATTCCTGTCCAGAGATGCATAAATCTTTCACCAAAATTTTGTATTGTTTAGTTGAGAAAGTCTTCTCCAGCACATCTCAAAGATAATCGGTTTAAGATTTGAACACTGTGGTGGCCAATCTATGTATAGAAAATGATAAATCATGCTCCCTGAACCATTCATTCAGAATTTGAGCTTAATAAATCCTACCGTGTTCATCTTGGAAAATGCCTGTGCTATCAGGAAAATAAATATGCTTTGATGGAATAACCTTTTCATTTAGTATATTTAGATGCACAGAACAGTTTTGGGTCACACTTTATTTTGGCGGTCCATTGGTTGAATTTAAGTTACATTGCAACTAATACTCATTAGATTATAAGTTGACTGTTAGGTTGGGGTTGGGGTTAGGGGTAGGGTTGGTGTAAGTTGATATGTACTTGCAAAGTTTCTTATAGTCAGTTAAATGTCTGTTGAATGTCAGTATCAACAGATATTAGGCAAACAGTCTACTAATACTCAAATGGACCATCGAAATAGTGTTACCCAGTTCAGAACCAAGACCTGACCAGTCTCACTATCCTCAGATCATAGCACTGCCCCCTCAGCCTTTTATGGTAGGAACTAGGCATGATGGGTGCATCACTTCACCCCCCCCTCCCTCTCTTCTTACCCTGATGTACCATCACTCTGGAACAGACTCATCTGACCACAGACTCATCTGACCACATGACCTTCTTCAATTACTGTTTGACCTTATTTGTTCATGTCGGCTCTCCTTGTTTTACTGAGGATTAGCTTTTTAATGTCCGAAGTGGACATGACAGCAAGCAGCATCCCCATTCTTCTTAGTGGACATAAATAGTTTTTCTGTGTACACTATTGTAATGTTTAAAATGCAGACTCTTGGTCACGCAAAAAATGTCCCCAAACAGTTTCTGTATACAAAGTTCACACATACAATTAATGTCACATCAACACATATCACAATTTTTTGAAACTTATATGGTTGTTTGTCGCGTGCACTCATTTCATCTCCAACTTTTACTGACTTTATTGACATACTTTGAGTTCAGTCTTTCGTCAATTTGATAACAAACGTGTTTCCCATTAGAACCAAATCATTTAAACTTGCTTTAATCATTAAAGTCAACTTTGCACAAGTTCTCTTTTCACACAACATGCTCTTCAGCAAAAGCTAATTGAGGCTTTTGATTATTTCAGCTGATGAAATATGTGGTCACTACAAGGCTTACAGTCCAAAGAAATAAAAGAACTTACTCTGTTCAGTACTGAACTGTTAAACAATTCCAGCTGCAGTGTTGACCAGTATTTTGGGTGGACTTAAATGAGTCAATGACAACATAGATACAATATTCACAGATTTAAAATGACCAACTTTTCTTGCTATGGCTGAAAGATTCATTCTTTTGACCTTCATCAATTAGCTGTTGATTAACACTAATAACCGAAAGGTATCTGGAAGTGTTTTATAATATCAAACAGTATCCTTAGTCAAATATCTAAATTATGATTTTATGCTGTGCTTTAGAATTAAAAAAAACTGACCTCTGCGTTCTGTAAAGTTGTTTGTTATTGTTTTTCCTCTACAGTATACTGTATGAGATGCAAGCCATGAGGATGTTACCATGTTAAAAACAGTAACCTGTTTTCCAGGTGATCGAGGTAATAAGCAAGCAAGACCATGCTTCCTGTGCAACTCATTAAAGGCTCTTGATCGAATCCCTCTCATGCTCTCTGAACAGAGCCACTCCAGCTTGTCATTCTGAACTGTTTCCTTTGAGTCTCGTTTAATGTGTAATGTTTGTCACCATCAATAAATAAACAGAAATCAGAGTTGAGTGGTGCTTCAGAAACAGCTAATTTATTATTTACATGACTGTCTGAATAAAACATGCGCTAAATGGTTTTATCAGCTTTGCAGCATCCATACCTGCAGAAATCAGCTCAACCCATTAGCGTTATAATCTACTCTAATAGATTTGCAGCAAGTCAATGGTTTAGCGATTTCTTTAATCGTTTTATTATTATTGACTTTGTAAAGACTTAATTACATTTTTAATTAGCTTTTTTATCATTTACCCAATTTTAGAAAATGTTTAACTATACCTACAATGAGACATAACGGTTTTAAAAAACGCCAGAAAATACACATAATTAAATGTGTATTATTATTATTATTATTATTATTATTATTATTATTATTATTATTATTACACCATTATATACCTTATATTATTATTAAGACTAGGCATCAATTGATGTAAAATCATACACCCTGTCAAGGCGCAAGACGTGTATGGCCTGATTTGTTGCTGTTTTCAGACCAGTGCAACCCTAATTTTCACGTTTTGCACCACATTGCTTAAACAGCATATCTCTTTTAAGCCCAGTTACTTTGACTCATTTAAGGCATTACTATAATAATAACAATAATATATGCTGTGTATTGTATGTGCTTGTAGGGATGAAAATTATTATATGCATTTGTTTATATGGCAGAACATGTGTTTTCCCCCAAAGAGAACTCACACAAATTCCTGATGAAATCAGGAACTGCTTTGTGGACTGTGGGGTTTTGATGATGTAGTCACGTGTCGATTGGTCAGTTTGAATGTCTCAGTGTTTAGGCTTTGGTCACATGGTCAAGAAAGTTACAAATAGGTGGTAAAACACAGCTCTGGCCTCTTTCTTCTCCTGCTCTGGCCCTTGGCATCTCCTGCTCTTTCTCTCTCTATCTCTCTCCCTCCCCCCCCTCTCTCCCTCTCCCAGGTAACTTTAATTTACATTTAAGCTGGGTACAATTATTATCATATGTTTATATCATTTCATGTTTTATTGTTTCATACAGTTATTTGTAACTAATTCAGTTGTAAAAATAGAGAATTATTGACATTAAATCATCTCATTTTCAAGTATTTGTCATTTACTTTTGATTTAACATCAACATTTAATGGTTCCATATTGCAATACAATATAATCACATCATAGCAACGCTCTCCCACATTTAAAGCTATTAATACTGCCCTTATTTCCGCTTTTGGTATAAGTTTGCAGAAGGATGGTTTTGACTAGAATGTACAGTTTTTTACAATCATACTGATAACTTTTAGTCATTCGGCAGAACTACAATTCAGAACCGCTGTAGTTAAAAAAAAACAGACTTACAGATGCTAATATTGGGTGCTGTCTAAAATAGGCTAGGAGTAGGAAATTGCCTTTGGTTTCACATGAAACTAGACTAATTGTAATAATGACTACACTCTAGGAAATAAAGGTACACGAGTTGTCACTGGGGTGGTACCTTTTCAAAAGGTACACATTTTGTACCTAATGGGTCCATATTAATACCTCAAGGGTACACATTAATACCTAAAAAGTACAAAAGTGTTCCTCTTTTTTAAGTACCAACATGGACCCTTTAGGTACAAATACCTTTTGAAAAGGTACCACCCAAGTGACAACTCATGTACCTTTATTTCTGAGAGTGCACTATGTCTGGCATTAGCCTCATGTTTATTTAATTATTTTTTTAATGAATAATATAAATGTTTATAAAAATTACATTATATTTAATGAAATAAATATATTATTTATATGGTTCTTACATTTTAATAGATTTGAAATTATCTAACTTGCATAACTGCTGTAATCAAACTGATTATGAGAGTAAAATATAGTACATACATTTAAATAAAAATATGGTTTTATGTTTGTGCTGTCCTGTGGTTTACTATCAGCTGTTGAATAAATAAATATTCAGTTACAGACCATTGGGTCTTCATTATTAATACACATTACAAACAGCATGTTCTCATTTTGGTGAGTGATTTCAATGATATCTGGATTCAATTAAAATAAAAACCACTTAGTTGTGCAGGATGAACAAAGCCACAGTTACTTTAATGCCATTACACAATTGGCTGAAGTGTCAAGCGAGATCCAAGTTAGCCTCTGCACTTTCTCCAATAATAAGTAATACACCATTTTCCATCTGCATTAATTAAGAAAATCTCTGGCTGAACTACTCTGGACATTGGCCCTCCAGGACTGAGTTTGGATATGCCTGAGATTGGATATGCCAGGGCCTCTGCAAATGGTCCTGATCACGATCTTTTAGACTGATGTAAATGTTCTACATACTGTTCTGTCTCTTGCACAGGCAAATTGTATCTCTTTATAAGATCATAATTTTTTTTTTTTGGTCTTAAATTGCTGGTAGCCAATGACATCTTATCAGTAACCAATAAATAAATAAAAATAAAATAAAAAGCTACCTAGAGACCATGGATGGCCTGAAGTTCAGCAAATAACAGTAAATTTATATAAAAATATATATAAAATTGGATTACACAGTGTTTATAATACTCTATCCCCATTTGAAAGAAAAGCTACATTACATACATATGCAATGCGATAATCCCCCATATAAAAAAAAATAAAATAAAATAAATTTAATTTAATTTAATTTAATTTAATTTAATTTAATTTAATTTAATTTAATTTAATTTAATTTAACTTAATTTAATTTAATTTAATTTAATTTAATTTAATTTAATTTAATAAAATAAAATAAAAGAAAAGAAATAAAAGAAAATAAAAGAAAATAATAAAGAATACAGGCATTTGTATAATGTTACCAAGAATAAAATATATACTTGGTTTTATATACAATACCTCTCATTCATAGCACATAACTGTCTTTGATCCTTCAGGCAATTCCAAAAGATTAGGCTTAATATATTTGGTTGAAGTCAAAGGGAGCAGTGAAATGAAATTTCCACCATTTTTCTTCCTGCTCGCCATGGTGGTGATCGATCTATGAAGAAGCGTTGCGCTATCTGTAACATCAGACCAGGAAAATCCCATTTTTCCTCAGCAAGGCTCCATCTAATATCTCAACAACCTCTTTCATTGATTGGCATGAGAAAATGTCTCTCTGAATGTCTTTGAAAAGCTTGAAGGCTTCTTTACAGACTCTGTCATTTTCTACACTGTAACCGAGTCAGAGATTCCAGTCACATGCACCACTACCCGGGGCCAGAATTACACTAATAATCACAAATCGAACGTGCATCTAGTTCGACAAGTACACCTGTTGGATACAATTTCATCTGATGTTCAATGCACATGGTTGGGTGCTCTGTGTGTGCCTCCATCAGGGTTGTGGTGTGCACAGTTGTTTGTGTTCTTGAGTTCCATATGCTGCAGTTATTCGCCACCTGCCCCTGCAGCGCTCTTAGACTGAAGATTATATGAATATTCAGGGAGCTTGTCAAAACATGACATTAAATTTAGGTAACTTAAAACTTTGATTAAAAAAAAAAAATGTCCTTAAGGGTTTAGTTCCATTGTTGGTATGATGGCTTCTTGTTGCGCCACCTGGTTGTCATCATAAAGCTGTGGCATCTATTTATTGCAGTGCAGCGTTCAAAATTGCATCCATATTGTGAAAGTGATTCTTCTTTTTTTAAGATTATAAAAATGTTTAAACAAATATAAGGGTGATGCAGTATTACAGCCATACTGTATGCATGAAAGCAATATTTAGACGCGTTAAATAATTGTTCTTTTGGACTTTATATTTATCAACATAAATAGATCACAGTTTCCAGGAAAAAAAATAAATAAATAAATAAAACTACCGGCAAATCAGCTTCGACATTACACAATATTCAGTTTGAGCATATTGTATGTATCACTAGGCAGGTTAGGGTAATTAGGCAAGTTATTGTATAACAATGGTTTCATCTGTAGACTATTGAAATAAAAATTTGCTTAAAGGGGCTAATAATTTTGACCTTAAAATGGTCTTTAAAAAATTAAAAGCTGCTTTCATTCTAGGCAAAATAAAACAAATAAGACTTTCTCCAGAAGAAAGAATATGATTAGACATACTGTGAAAATGTCCTTGCTCTGTTAAACATCATTTGGAAAATATTTAAGGAGACATAGCTTTTTAAAGCATTTCATAATCTGCATTGCATGTAAAGTAACTTTACAACTACCATGTAAACCACCTTTCTTTTAAGTATAAATGCTTTAAAAAAAAATCCCTCTAAAGATGAGATGGTAAAAATAAATAGGTCACACTTTATTTTATTTAGACTGTTAGGTTGGGGTTAGGGGTAGGGTTAGTGTAAGCTGACATGTACTTGCAAAGTTTCTTAAAGTCAGTTAAATGTCTGTTGAATGTCAGTATCAACAGATATTAAGTAGACAGTCTACTAATACTCAAATGAAACATCAAATAAAGTGTTGCCAATAAATAAATAAAAATCTGTAACCTGTTTAACAGTGTTTCTTTAATGTATATGGTGAATAACCGTACATAGACTTTCCTAGAATTCACAGCATGATACTTCAATTTTCATGTTTTTTTGTTGACGTTACTACACTGTACATCCTAGTTGCGTTAAATTTTTTAAGCTGGATCAAATTAACTTTGAGTCCATGTGTTATGTTAAACTGACTTAAAACATTTTGCATGACTTATAAAATTAAGTTTTTGCATTTTCAGTTTAGGTAAATACTATTGTTACTGTTAGTGGATTGAAGTACACAAATCATGTAAAAATACAAAAACCCTAATTAAATATTGCTCCAGAAAAGGTTTATCCTTTTCAATTCTGTAATTTGTGATTCGATTTAACCAGTTAACTGACAAAATTCAGCTCATTCACAAATCAAACCCCACTATAGTGTCTCTGAGCAGGTGAGGTCACTGTCCACCACTCATTACTGTATTATAATATAAACAGCAATAACTTGACTGTTTTACTGGAAAATGTTGTGTCCCAAACCTAATTTTGGAAAAACATGGACAAATCTTGCCACTAAGTTAAAACTGGGTTAAAAGCGTAGTAATAATAAAACAAGTTGGTTGGGTTTGTGCATATTTTATCGAAATCTGGGTTAAAACAGCCCAGCATATTTAGTGTGATATAACTATTCAGCTTTGGTTGAACAGAATATCAAAAACATTAAAAACTTTTGAATGTTTGTGTAAAAATAACCAAATCATCAGTTTGACTGTACCTACTATACTTGAAAATAGTGTCACTACTTGAATAATTAAATAACTAAACAAACAAAGAAACAAACTGCTTTTGGCATTTGAAAGTACCACATAGGGACTCGTGCAGAGTCTATACAGATGATGCATTCCAGAGAAATATAATTGGATTTGGCATAGCATCCGTAGACTAAGCTCTGTTTTCAAAATCACCTCTTATGTCCTCTGCTCTTCTCTGTCTTTTTTTATTCCCAGGTGTGAGGAGGGGAAAAAAAAACTGTTATTATCACCTGTGTGCTGTGAACTGTAACTGCTCACGCAATGTTGCAGGTTGTCATTACTTTCAGGTGAACATTTTTAAATGTGCTGTTCTGTTGTTAAATGTGCATATACTATATAGTGTAAAACAATGCTCATAACTGACATTGTGAGCAGACATTTGTTTCTTGATAGTAATAGATGGCTAGATGAATTCAGACCCCAATCACACCGTATGCATTCTTTTGCGGCAAGATGTGCCTTTTAAAAAAATTTTTGTTCTATTGTCATCAAGTGTTTTGTGTGGTGCTCCCCGCATGTCTCATGTTAGCTTGCTGCACTTTGCGTTTTGATGGTGTGCACAAGTGCGCCTGCATCTGGAAAAGGTCAACTCCAGCGTCCAGACCCTTTGAAACAGTGGTTGCCTAGGCTAGCAGCATAAAATGCACAGCGCTCCGATCTTTTTGAATATTCATTCATTCATACATTCATTTTCATTCTACTTAATCCCTTATTTATCAGCGGAATGAACTGTCAACTATTCTGGCATATTACGCAGAGGATGCCCTTCCAACAGCAACCCAGTACTGGGAAACACCCATATAGTCTTGCATTCACACTCACACTATGGCCAATTTAGTTTCTCCAATTTACCCACAGCACATGTATTTGGACTGTGGGGGAAATCAGAGCACCCAGAGGAAACCCACAGTGAGAACATGCAAACTCCACACAGAAATGCTAACTGGCTCAGCTGGGAATTGAACCAGGTCACTTGCTCTTGCTGTGAGGTGACAGTACTGACCATTGAACCACAGTGCTGCCCACCTCTTTTAGTTGTTTCAAAAGTAAATAAAAAATGCAGCTCTTTTACCTCATGTTTTCAGAACTGACAGCATATTCCACATCCAACATTAAAACTTTAATTAGCATTAAAAGTTCTTTTCTTTTGTTTTGTTGTTATAAATCTCTCTTCAAATTCATAATTTGACTTCTTATAATTTTCTCTGGACAAGTGCTGCTTTGTGAAAAGCCCTTATATGGAGCTGGTGTGGGTGTGTTTTATGCTAATTACTAATTTCTTGCACAAGGACGGTCCTTGGCAACAATTAAAATTCACTAAAAGGAGTTTCACAACAAACTCATGTGTGTACGCACATGTTGTGAATGAGGCAGAATGTTTTGTGAGAAGTTCAAATGTACATATACATAGCAAATTTCCCAGTGTACATATTATACCACAGGTGTTGAATTTAACACTTTTCTGGTGTCTATATGAGTCCCACCAGCCAAGTGCCCAGGTTACACTGTCAATAGTGTTGAATATATGCACCTCTGTAGTGTAAAAATGCACTCCACATTGAACATTTTTAACACCTGCAGGCCAAATTGTGTACATATAACTCCACAGGTGTTAAATTACACTCTCTTCTGGTGTATATACGAGTCCCACCAGTTACACTTTAAAAAGGGTTGAATATATACACTTGAGCAGAGTATATTTATTATACTACCGTGTTGACCGTATTGTCTCAGTCACCTCAAGTTACTGTTTGTACAATTAAACCTGATGAGGAGTGTGGAAAGGCAACACCAGAAATGCACACTGTTAAAGTCAAAATTTAACCCACATCAGTGTTAAAAACAGTAAATGTACACTTGGATTTGAACACTATAAAACTACAGGGACTTACACCAGAAATTCAACACCTCACAATTTGCTGTGTAGATACAAAACACAGACACAATTATTTGTGAATAAGACCCATTGTTTTTTAAAAACCCTTTATTTATTTTGTCAACACCCTGACACCCTTACAGTTTGCAGCCTTCTCATCATCAACTATTTAAAAGCTAAAACTAACTAACTAACAACTATCTATCTATCTATCTATCTATCTATCTATCTATCTATCTATCTA
>CAIGQQ010040079.1:2459540-2476447 GCA_903798035.1 Danio albolineatus | reverse complement strand
CTATCTATCTATCTATCTATCTATCTATCTATCTATCTATCTATCTAAATAAATAAATAAATAAATAAATAAATAATGTCTGTCCTTCATCAATCTCTCTTCATCCTTGTTCAAAATATACTTTCTACAAATGAAATATGATTGGTTCTTGGGGTAAGCAGGACATTCATTGAATATGAATACATGCTCTTCAAGTTGTTAAAGCTGGGTACTGGGTTAGGTACAAATCCTAAAGCGTTTGGCAGACAGTAAATAAGCACGCATCAGGAATTAGCCTTTGAGTAACTGAAGTGCAGTAAAGCGAGAGAAGCTGCAAATGAGGTCTGTTCCACACATCAGTGTGATGATCTGCAGTATCCAAGCTCAGATTATTGCTGCCAGAGGCAAAACATCCAGCTCTGATACTCAAGCTGCTCATGTGAAAGAGTGAAAAACCCCATCAAACACGCTTTATGATATGAGTTGCTCAGAAACAGTGGGATAACTGTATTTTCTTTCATATGTTTGTTTAGATGTGCAACTCATCTTATGTTTTTTTGTTGCCAAAGAGACAAATAATCCATGCCAATTCAAAGCAATTTCGCCATCCGGAAACTATTAAAACCAAGTCCAGAAAATGTTATTTTTAGTTAACAGCTATGATGCTGAGCTGCAAGGATGCATCACTCACCGATAAAATCAACCCACCATCCAGAACTGGTTATACTCCTAGGGGCCCTAAGCACCTAAGCTCTGTGATCAGGGGCCCTTGTCAGTGCGCTAATAAAAAATCTAAAATTATCCCAAACCTAGTTTTCACATGTCAACAAACAGTCAGCAATAAAAGGATATTACAAAATACAAATATGGATAGAAATGTACAAATACAATAGGAAAAAAAAGTGTTGAAATTAACAAACAAAACAAACAGTTTAGACCATTAGTCTGCTGTACAAAAACTAATTCAAGTAAGCAGATTTTATTATGATCTTTCTTAAAAATATCAATGAAATATACAATAAATCTTTTTAAAGTTGATCTAGTTAACTAGTCTAGAACTGGATCATTTTCTCTTTGTATTGCAATTCTTTTGTTTGTCTTAATTAATAATAAAACTAAATGTCACTTTAAGACTGAAAGCACAGATTTGTACTGAAAAAAACAAAACAAAACATTTAATTACTGTCCTAATTTAGATCTAACTTTGACATAACATAGCACAACATAGGTATTGTATAGCAAAATTAGACCTGTTGGTTTAATGGATTACTTCATGAATACAAAATTCTGAGGAAATAAAATAAAATGTTTTAAATATTAAATTATATTTAGTTGCAACAATATGTAAAATAAAATAAAAAAATAAAAATTGACGTCTTTAGCTCTACTGCTCATGTGTCATTTCAATTAAGGCCAAAGATAGGCAGACATCAAGGTGAACAAACAGAGCAGTGGGGGTTCAGTCACACGGTGACTGCCTGTGGCAATCACAGGCCAAGTCTATAGAGAGGCAGAACTAATCAAATGGTGCCACATGGACCGTAACTGACAGGTAGAACTAATCAAGGTTGATCTGTGGAATCCTTCTCAGAAAAAAAAAATACATGCATTTTACCTGAAGACAGACACTACTAATTCTTTTTTCCATTACTATTTTTTTTGTTGTGGATTGGGATACATAATGTGTAATAATTTGTGTTCATTAAAACAGTTTAGCATAATGTAATTTTGCATTTGTGAGTTAATACAAATATAACTGGTTGCCCAAAATAGATTGTGTAATTTTGTATGTGTAAATTTATATCATAATCAAGCCTGCATTTATTTGACAAAAAATACAGTGTGTATAATACGTTATTTATGCTATATTATTGAATAATATACATGTTGTTTGGAAAACTGGTGTAATACAATTTGTATAGTAATATTTTGAGTGGATGTATTGTATGAAATACCTACTGTACTGTAGCTTTGTTTACCAAACAAGTGGTTCTAATTCAGTTTGCGTTATAAATCATAAAGAAATGTCAAAGAGTTTTGCTCAAAATGCAAAGATGCATTTTAGAATAATTCATTCATTTTCTTTTCGGCTTAGTCCCTTTATTAATCTGGGGTCACCACAGCGGAATGAACCGCCAACTTATCCAGCATATGTTTTACACAGCGTATGCCCTTCCAACTGCAACCCATTTCTGGGAAACATCCATACACACTCATTCACACTTATATACTATGGAGCATTTAGCTTACCCATCTCACCTATACCACATGTTTTTGGACTTTTGGGGGAAACCGGAGCATACGGAAGAAACCCACGCAACCACAGGCAGAACATGCAAACTCCACACAGAAATGCCAACTGATCCAGCCGAGGCTCGAACCAGTGACCTTCTTGCTGTGAGGCGATTATGCTACCCACTATGCCACCGTGGCGTCCCATTTTAAAATAATAATTAACTTATTTATTTAGTCTAGTTTCAAATAGTAATTATAATATATCATGTCAATAATATGATAGAAAATTATATTATATTATATTATATTATATTATATTATGTTATATTATATTATATTATATTATATTATATTATAATATTATATTATATTATATTATATTATATTATATTATATTATATATAAAAAAAAGTAAACTAACCTTATCAAAAGAAAACATGTAAAGGTTCACTTTCTACATCTACCTGTATACGCATATGGATTTACTCGTCTGTGTTTAAAAGAAACAGCTGTGCTCTCTCTGACCAACGAGACGATCAGTCAATATTTATTTCCTCAATCACAGAGAGTGTAGAGCAGTCTGAAAGAGGGATTATTGGCTGTTGTCCGATGTCAGTGCACCATCATCTCCATTTCCAGAAGCCTCTTTTCCCACCAGCGGTGTAATGTTATAATCCCCAGTAGTCTCATAAAATAAGAAATAAGATAAACAAATGCAAGCATAAAGACATTCGGTCTGAATAAGCAAGAGCAATACAGAAAAAAATAAAATAAATCGGATTTACTCTATGTCGGGATCAAAGCCCTCCCTTTCATGATATTGTAAAAGAGTACGATCAAAAGTAATCTGAAACCATTCAAATGAATCATTCAGGAAAAGAGACAGAAACCATAAATGGATAAATGCATAAATACTCTAGTCGAATTAACTTACATTTTGTCCCATTACTACTGCACTTTTGTTTTCTTTAAGCAAACAATATTTTCAGCAAGGAAGCCAAAAATTCTGGATACTGTGCTTTGGTTGTTAAATTACAGCACATTTTTATAGCACGTTACCGTTGCATATAGTCTACATCGCTCCTCTCTATAATTACTTCCATGGCATTTGAGTTGCGCATTTTTCTACCACAAGAGAAATCCTATTTACACCTCTCCTCTACTCCTGTCCCTCGCATCCAGACAGTATGTTTAAGGGGAGCCGACTTTCTGAACTGTGAAGGTCTAAATGAGAAATTCCAGCCTTCCCTCCCACAAAAGCCTGACAGTGGAATTTTCTCTGCTTACCTGAGGCTTCTGCTTTGGCCATGGTTACTCCATGTGTTCATTTCACACAGAGGTACTGTAGCTTTGTGTTGGATTAAAAAAAACAAACAAAAAAAAAAACGGCGCTATCAGAGTTCCATAATGTGACAGCTGTGTCCAGAGGTAGAAAAAGACAGAATCAGAGCCAGTAGTGCTTGCACCACAAAAAAAAAACTTATTGAATAGTGCTGTGAAGAAAATAATGGCCATGTTAATCTTCTTCAACATGGATATTAACTTTAAATCGAATACTAAGACAATGGAAGACCTATATGATCTAAATACCCATTTGTATAATTAATCAATGAATTAATGAGCCAGTCAATTAATCCCCCAAATGTCCAGTAAAGTTTTAGTTATTTAAATATATTTTCCAAATTTTTTTATATTTATATTTATAGCTTTTTTAAAAAATTAACAAATATGCAATTTGTACAATCAGCTTATTACTACCTACAGTTGTTTTAAACATGTGGTTCTAAAAGGCAGTGTCATGTTGTGTGAAAGTACAAATGACTGTCATTACCTGTCAACATTTAGGTTTGTTTGAATGTAATGTGTTTTTTAAAGACTATTATGACTTCTTCTGTTATCACTATTGTCTAAACAAATATCTAGCACTGTTACTAATTTATAACATTTATACTTTTGGCATAATCTTTGGAACGTAATTTATCATAAACATTTTGCTTGTGTTTCCTGGGATCAAAGCCATGATTGTTATGACACTATATATCACAATGCTGTGGTACAATACCACAATGTTCTACCAATCAAGTTACATGAATCCCAAAGTTTTATATTCAGTATATGAAATGTCTTACTCATTGTATGAACACTACTTTATTAAAGACTCATATGGGTCACAATTCAGGAAAGTGACAAATGGGCTATGCGGTTGTAAAGGTTGGAGGATAGGTTGTTGTTTACAATAGTTATCCATTTCCTGGAATTTTCACTGGAGAAATAGTGTATTTTTCTTTTCTTTTTTCATTCATCAGCACTTTAAATTTTTATAAAATACACCACAAACTTTATTAATTGGAAATCATCATTCCGAGCTAATTTACATTTGGAAGAATACTTTCTGTTAGTTTAGAAATAAAATTAATTATAATGTGAGATTTGCAGTCAACACCTTTGTCAATGTGTGAAACATGTTGCTTACTGCTTATTTATGTGTTTAAACATTTGTGTGATCCCATATTTTGCCTGAAGTGCCTTTTGTTTCTTATCGTTATAGATAAAATGGCAAATGTAAATTTCTCTTTCATTAATTCTAACAAAAACAATTGGTGGTCAGTTACAAAATGTTATTAATTTATACAGCTGTATCTGCATTATATTACTGTAAATACTTGCACGCAGTATGTTTACACCAGTACTCTGGGTCACACTTTATTTTGATGGTCCGTTTGTTGAATTTAAGTTACATTGCAACTAATTCTCATTAGATTATAAGTAGACTGTTAGGTTGGGATTAGGGCTGGGGTTAGGGGTAGGGTTAGTGTAAATTGACATGTACTTGCAAAGTTTCTTATAGTCAGTTAAATGTCTGTTGAATGTCAGTATCAACAGATATTAAGTAGATAGTCTACTAATACTCAAATGGTGTTACCGTACTCTGATAAAGATAATATTCTGATTAAGAGTCTACATATAAAGAGAGATTGTTGATCACCTTAAACCCAGTTGAAGTCATAATTTTTCTAAACATAAATCAAATGAAGACATGAAGTATTCCTATTTTAGTCACATTATTGAAGTGCAGTACAGACATGTCAACACCTTGAACTATTACTGTCGTGTAGGACTTTTTTTTTTTCCTTTGGATTTTGACACTTAGCTGTTTGACACCGTAAGCTCCATTAGTACAGAAGTACAGACACCTGCATCTCCAAGGGCACAGTGAACTTCTGGAGACTCATCACACTCTCCATCACCCGACACGATTTTACAAATTCTGTCTGAGGAAAGTAGAATTTTGCTTTCCATTCGCCGTGCAGTATTAAATTCTATAAAAAATAATAATAATAAAAAAAAATCCTATCAGTCCTTACTTCATAAAGTACTCTCCTCCTGTACCTTAGAGTTTGTCGCAGAAGCATGAATGAATTGTTGCTGAATAAAAGTCACACTGCTGAACATGGAGTTAAAACTTAAAAACAAAACACCCAAAGTTACATTGGAAATATTGGATAGCTTGGTGTTGTGATGACATTTATCAATCTATGTACTTCAACATGCGGGGAAAAAAAAAACTCATATAAACCCCATAAACATATTATTGCCATATTCAGATTAAGGTAAATAATTTGACTACTTAAGTCCATGTAAATGTAGCCACTTATCCAAGAACTATTCATTCTTTCATTTTCTTGTCAGCTTAGTCCCTTTATTAATGCGGGGTCGCCACAGCGGAATGAACCGCCAACTTATCCAGCATTTGTTTTACACAGCGGATGCCCTTCCAGCCGCAACCCATCTCTGGGAAAATCCAAGAACTAATGTAACGCTAAATTAATGTTCATATAATTTACTATTAATTGACAATGTGTATTTGTGTAGTGATAATCATTGGGCAAATATAAAAAGGTGAATTTGTTATTTTAACATTGATATCTGTATTTCCTTTTTTATTCACAGTTAAACATAAATAATGTATGATTCCGTAGAGCAACTATGTTTGTTTCTTATTATTTATTTGTTCATTTTTTTCCAGTGCTAATGAGGTAAACTGGATAAACACGCTGCAAATGTTTAGTCTTTTATTGAAGTGGTGATATTTCAATTATACAGTGGATTAACAGAAGAAATGTTTGTTCGATGTTTACTGCCTCTATTTGCAGACCCTTCTGATAACTAATTTTCATCTGTGATGACTGCTTTATCACCACTTGTGCTGCGACTTTAGAAAGTTGTTAAACTCTTTATTAATTTCACCTATAAGGTGTCTGACAGAATCCCTACATTGTTTCTGGTTTTCATTCTGTGTACTTACTGTTTCGCATCAGTGTACTTTACAGAATCAAGTACAAATAGAGAAAATGATTCTTGCCTCTAGTATTGAACACTTCACACTTTTATGCAGAGTGATTCTGAAGACATTAATTCTATTAGGATCTCTATTTGTCTGCTAGGTTTGCCAAATCTGAGTGGTTATTCAAGTGTGAAGAAAGCCAATTAAACTAAACTAACAAATGTAAACACAGGTTGCTCACCTCTCTGCGAGAAATGGCTTACAATTGGAGATGAAGAGTTGAAAATAATAAAAAGTTGCACCCACAGGAACAATTTACACTTACCATATATTTATATGCAGCCACTGTGGAATGAATTCATTGTTCCCTCATGTTTCATCGGGGGTTCAATGAAACAAACAAAGCCTAGGACAATCACTTTTCTTTCATTAACTTTTCACTAAAATATATATCTGAATATATTCAGATTACAGAAAGTGATGGACAGAGACCTCCATTATTCCATTTTAGCATTCAGTATATTTTTAAGCAGCAACCTGAGGTTACTTCTTATACAATGTGCATACAATGTGTCATTTTGGTCTGATTATGCGTTGAATTCTGACTTGTTCAACTCATCTTTGAATTGGGCTGAATTTGATCTGTTTTTGAGCATAATTTGGCTATAATTTATATAGAGGAGGGGTGCCCAAACTTTTGGAGGGCCAGTGTCATGCAGATTTTAGCTTCAACTTGCCTCAACACACCTGCTTGGATGTTTCAAGAAAGCCTAGTAAATGCTCAATTAGCTGGCCCAGGAGTGTCTTATTGGGGTTGGAACTAAACTTTGCAGCATACCAGCCCTCCAGGACTGAGTTTGCGCACCCATGATATAGAGCAGGGGTGCTCAACTCTGTTTCTGGACATCTACCTTCCTGCAGATTTCAGCTCCAACCTTAAACCAACACACCTGTCCTGAACCAATTAATTAGGACCTGAACAGCACTTGATTACAGGCAGGTGTGTTTGATATGGGTTGCTACTGAAATCTGCAGGAAGGTAGATCTCCAGGAACAGGGTTGGTCACCCCTGATATACAGTAGAGGGAGAATGGAGGAGACAGTCCTCACTGCAGCCTGCAGCTTGATGACATACTGGACAGGTACACTACATAACGGACGATTGCCTACACCTCCCCTTATTCTAAACCCAACCATCACAGTAGTATGGGCATTACCTCAGTGGGTGGTACAACGTCCACTACATCTTGGACCTGGTCCAGTACCTCAACGTAAATTACAGACTGCAGCGTGGACATCTTGGAATAGAGAGGTGATTGGATGGTTGGAGAATTTTCAGACTTGCTAGTTTTTTTGGTTGGCCCTCATGAAGGAGTTGCAAATTCGAAGCTGAGCGATGACCCAAATGAGCTGAACTCATTGTTTTTGCTCTCTGATAATAATAATAATAATAAAAAGTTTGTAGTGTTTATATATATATATATATATATATATATATTTTTTTTTTCTTTCAAGGTGGCATAAATGCACCAAAAAGTGGGTGATGCATTGATTTCATACAAATTAGCTTGAAGAATGCAGAGAACAGGCTCGCGTTCTTGTGGGGACCAGTTTTGCCAAATTATCTCGGAAGAATGAACTATAATATAGAACTATGAATATAGAACACATCCTGTGAGAAATGAGATTCTGCAATCTTCCTGTTGGTCACTTGACTTTCCTAAGTTCATTCATTCATTCATTTTTTTTCCGGCTTAGTCCCTTTATTAATCTGGGGTCGCCACAGTGGAATGAACCACCAACTTATCCAGCATATGTTTTAGACAGCGCATGCCCTTCCAGCTGCAATCCATCTCTGGGAAACATCCATACAAACTCATTTCACACTCATACACTATGGACAATTTAGCTTAATTTAGACTTGTGGTGGAAACCGGAGCACCCAGAGGCAACCCACACAACCACAGGGAGAACATGCAAACTCCACAAAGAAATGCCAACTGACCCAGCCAAGGCTCGAACCAGTGACCTTCTTGCTGTGAGGCAAACGTGCTATCCACTACGCCACTGTGGCGCCCACTTTCACAGTTTTTCACAAGTTTTCACAGAAAATAATTTAAAGATTACAAAATTCATTCACTCATTTAATATATTTTTTCTTATTTTCAATATAGATTACATGTGAAAAGGTCTTGCAAAGATACATTGCACAATGAAAATAAAACTGATTTTAATGACTTTCAGCAAATAAACACCTTTCCATGTGTTTATGCCTTTATTAAAGTTACATGTGAATGTTTACTTTTACCGTCTCATTTAGGGAAACTCCTGACATAAACAAGTTCTATATCTGAAATGTAAATAGTGAATATAAAATGCTGCCCTTCTCTTTTATTCATATGCAATGACTTCTGGGACCTTGAACGAGTGCTGCACTCAAGTCTCAATTCATCCTCCACAGATCCATGATATCAAGAACACATCCGGGTGCTTTCAAGTGTCTTCTTTTCTTGCAGTCTTGAGTATTGAAATTGAGCTTTGATGGTTGATGATGACGTTACATGAGAACACAAAGACACAAAATTGGATGGGAATGCATATTGAGCACCAGCCATAGTGAGCAATCAAGTCCCTGCTGAACAATCGGGCCAAATAGTGTGTGTACATGTGAGCTTTGGCTTTGCAATGCATGCGATTTTCCCATACAGTGCGATTTGGTACCTTTCTGAAGTCTCTTGGAAATGGCACAGTATATGCTCTGTGTCTTTTGACGTTCCTTTAATTTTGCCTACAGTTTTTTTTTACCCCACAATCTGGATCAGAACAGATAATCAGTGAGGAACATAAACAACCCAAACTCATTCTGGTTACGTACCCCTCTATACATTTCTGAAGAGCGCCAAATACATCCCAGGAGCTATGTTTTTTATTGCAGTTTAGTTTTTATAAACTTTTTGAGATCTCAAATTTCTCTCGTGAGTGCCATTTGCGCCTGCTTTTCTTGTGTAAATCTACCAGAGGATGCTGTCGACTGACTGACTGATCGGACCCCCCACCCTCCTCCTTCCCTAAACCCAACCTAGTGGTGTTTTAAGAAGCACCAATTGACCAGCAGCTACATAATTCATGATCTCCAGAATTGCATATAGGGCTAGGTTTTCAGATTGAGTTGTTGAGCACACAGTATGTTGCTTCAGGAACTTTCAACTGATGTATTTATGTCTGTGCCGCTAATCTGAAGTGTAAGTAATAAATGGGTGAAATTGCCTTTGACCTTTCATAGTATCGGACAGAGACGTTCACAGCATGATGCGATAAGGAGAATGACTCTCAAAGAATTAAACAGATAAAATTGTATTTCAGGATCTGGGCTACTAAAAGAAAGGTTGAGTTTTATTTAGCAGCACACTGAAATAACCCAAGAACCGAAGACCAATGCTGTATCTGAAATAGCCCCTCTTTACCCTCATTTACTATTCCTTCAGTCCACTGATATAGTCCACTTGAGGGAATGAATGAAATCGAGTGAGTGAATTTGAACACCAGATGGAATGGTGTTTTGTTTGTGTTTTACTGTTTGATAAATTCCTCAGGCAGGATAGACTTTAAACTCGGTCAGACCCTGTTTAACACTTAGCCAGCTGTCTATTATTAAGGAAACAAATGTAGGTGTTGGTCACATAAACAAATGCTGCTTTAATGAAATAATATTATATTTAAACAATTTACAGATAGCACTCTGCTTTATAGCTGTCCTCTTTTGGTCAAATGCACAAAAATTCATGTTGTGCACAAACTCTCTGTGCATTTTAGGTATTTTCTGGGTTGTACGCCTGTTTTTGGGGATATTGCGGTATTGCTTAAGTGCACTTGGTTTCGGAAACTATTAGAAACGGCTGCTTCATCATAAAAATGCACTATTTAAGCATATACAGGTAAGTGGTGATTTCAGATACAGTCCAAGTCATCATCTGGAAATTTTTAGTTGTTTTGAGTGCTTGTGTTGTACACTCGTTATTAGGGACATTGTGGAATTGCTTAAGTGCACTTCAGAACATCCACTTTGGTTTCGGAAACTAGAAATGGCTGCTTCCTCAAGTAGTGCACTATTTGAAGGGCCATGAAACACCAAAACACATTTTTAACACTGTTAGGACACATATAATTGACTAAAAAGTGAAAATTTGTTGTTTTTGCGTTATTTCGAGCAAATTCGTTCTTCTGGTTTGAGGCTGCGTCACGCCTATGAGATCTATGCATGTACTCCAGCATTGAGAGTGCAGCATTAATTCATGAGATAGACTTTGTTCAAACCAATCAGCGTGCTCTGTTGTGTATGCAGTGGAACTCATTAATATGCACGAGAGCTTCGAAGACTGTTTGTACCTGTTGATGTGTCCAGACGGCAGAGAGACACAACGTTGTGCTTCCAAAACAAGTGGAAGAAGAAGAATTGTTTGGAGACACAGGTCGCCAGTTTATGTTGTGTTTATGTGCTGCAACGAAGGTTTTGTTTACATTTCCGCTATGAGAGCGCAGCTGGACTCCTAGCAGCAGAAATGCAGCAGAAATGCGTCTGTAAGAAACTTTTTTTTTTCACCCGAGAGCTTTGCCCATCTGGAAATGGTGAAATCGTGATTTGCCGCTCGTCTCCTTTTAAAACAGATGCCGCTTCAGTTTATGTGGATTGTCCTGGTCTACAGATTTGTTAAGCAATCAGTGCTCTTTGCTTGTTTATTCAGATGGCAAAGTTAGTTCGTAGTTAGTTAGTAGAGTTTATAACTCTTTCAGTGTTTAAAGACAGACCTTTGTCAAAATGATTAACTGTTACTGAGTTTACAGTATGTTAATATCCGTACAATATTAAAGACTGAAAGATCCTCTGTAAATTCTGCTCTCCGAGTGTAAGCATGTAAACACTGCAGTCAAACAATTACTTTCTTGTAGAATTTTTGCCGCATTTTGTGACAGGATAGTCTGCGGAGGGTTTTTTGTTTCTCCCTTACGCTGCGCGGTATCAAACACTCCATTAAAACAACACTCTTGGTAGTTTCTCACATCTGGTTTGTCACGGGGGACATGTGGGAAAAGTTTCAAACTGCCGTTAAAGTCAACAAATTAATAATTTGGCAAATAATTGGATGACTGATGTCAATGTAAACAGTCACTGCTCCTCCTGCGTCCGTGTTTTTGTGTTGCTTGTTTGAACATCAGCGCGTGCCCAAATGGAAACTCCTATTTTTATGCAAAACCTTCCCTTATTCCCTCCCCTGACACTCCCACCTAAACAGAGCTGGACACACCCACTTTCCTGAGCTTTTCCAGACTGTAGGTGTGAAAACACCCTGCTGAGACAGGGGGGTTTCATGGCCCTTTAAGCATATAAGGGGTAATTTCAGATGCAGCCCAAGTCATTATCTGCAAATGTGTATAGTTGTTTTGTGTGCATGGGTTGTACACTCGTAAGTAGATGCATTGCGGAATTGTTTAAGTGCACTTGGTTTCAGAAATCACTAGAAATGTCTGCTTCCTCAAGTAGTGCACTAAGCATAAAGTATAAATGGTGATTTCAGATACAGCCCAAGTCATCATCTGCAAAGTATATAGTTGTTTTGTGTGCTTGTGTTGTACACTCGTTATTGGGGGCATTGTGGGATTGCTTAAGTGCATTTAAGAACATCCACTATGGTTTTGAAAATGACTAGAAATGGTTGCTTCTTCAAGTAGTGCACTATTTAAGTATATAAGGGGTGATTTCAGATACAGCCCAAGTCATCATCTGGAAATATGTAGAGTTGTTTTGTGTGCATGGGCTGTACACTTGTTATTGGGGGCTTTGTGTGATTGCTTAAGTGCACCGTTTCGGAAATCAATAGAAATGGCTGCTTTATTAACTAGTGCACTATTTGAGCATATAAGTGGTGATTTCAGGTATAACCCAAGTCATTATCTGCAAATGTATACAGTTGTTTTGTGTGCTTGTGTTGTACACTCATTATTGGGGGCATTGTGGGATTGCTTAAGTGCACTTCAGAAGGTCCTCTATGGTTTCGGAAACCATTAGAAATGGCTGCTTCCTAAAGTTGTGCACAATTTAAGCATATAGGGGTGATTTCAGATACAGTCTAAGTCATTTTCTGAATAGGATGAGATGGAGCAGCAGTTTGCATAAAAAAACTTTCAGATGCAGTAGCTGTAGATTTAAACTCCAAATTATTTAATTGAGTGCAAACTATTTTAGTTATTGTATAGTCGCACAAATCAGTAAATCTCTCCAAATAAACTGATTTACTTGAATGAATAAACTTTGATTATTTTCGGATGAAACGGTTCTTTTAAAAAGGACATAGTGAGGGAGAGACCTGTTTAGCAAGCACATTTGATTATTTCTTCACAGCTCAGTTGGCAGTAAAGCTGTGTGCAAAAACAAAGTGACATTACGAGGAGAGATCTGACTTCTGGTTAAGATTTTAAGACTGCAGAAAAAAGGCTGTTTGTCAGTAGAAAAGCTGCACATTTTTAAAGCAGATAAAAGATACGGTTATTCAGTTACATGCCAACATTACTGTCTGTATATGAATATGTGAAATTAGTATTTTTCCCATTGAGAGCAATTTTGAGTAAAAGACAGATCCAGCCGCTTCCAGTTAACCAGCAGACCAAAGATATGCCTACAAGCCTGTTGGCTCTGTTTGTTGGTTGCTCGTCCATGGTTGCTTTACGTTTGTACTTGGCACAAAATCTTTGAAGTGGAGTTTCTGTTTGCTGTCAGTTTGTGAATCTTTTTCCATCTACTCCCCCCTTTCTCTTCGGCAATCTTTCAAGACTCATGTGAGAGTCCAAATGTGTAGAAAATGGAAGTTGACAATCTTGGAAACACACACACTGTTTTGTACCAGTGCTGTCAGAGCCTCCAGGAACTACTGTATACACTAACTGTGCACATCAGATCCATCATAACTTGTGGTTTGGATCAAGAACTGCACTCTAAGGATTACGTACTAATAAAATCAAGAACTTTCAGAGTTTTTGAAAGTCTCTGAAAAAGTCCATGAAAAACAAACAACAACAAAAAAGTTTGTTGAAATGTTCTTGAACTTGGATGTTCTTTTTTGTTTGCTTTTTCTCTTTGTTACATGCCCATAATACTCTTATTGTCAAAAGTAAAAACAAAAATAGTTCATATCTATCAAAACACACATAAAGAGGGACACCCATATGGTCACCAATGGAAACTGAAAGTTGTCTTGTGGTGAAGTTTGATACTGCCTCTCAATCAACATCTTTCTAAAAGCTCACTCTTATAATTAGCTTTAATTGTCTTTGATTTTCCATCTATTTTGGGCTAAATGTGGTTTTGTAAAATACATGTTATTTAATTTAATAAAATGTATTGTTTTATTATTTTCAGAAAATTAAAGGCACAGCTACAATCTGACAAGTGCCCTCCTTAAAATGGGACCAAGCTTAAATCTATGCACAAACACATTAATGATTCTCAGTCTTCAAAGTTGAACAGGCCATTTTTTACGTCTATGATCAAATAGTGGGGCTGACCATTAAGGGGTTAAATCATGCTTGGCATTGATGTTTGTATTATTAGCCATGGCCCAGGGTTTTTCTGCTTATTGGAAAGGAGCTCCTCACCAGGAGATTAGCTGTTCATCAATGAAATGAGATCTTTCCCCATGGGGTTGGTCTTCACTTTTCATTAGTCTGGAATCTGTGGAGATACCAATCTCTTCAGAGGGATGAATGTGACTGAAAAGAAAAAACACACATCAGAAATGTGGAAATTGAGGAAAAAACCTTAACAAAAGCACATTTTAATGAGAAAAAAAAATTACAAATGTTTATTACTATCATGATAGATCAATCCGTAGTGACTTGTTTGTTCTTCTCAGACTCTTCTCACGCTTCTCAATGCTGTTAGTGGGTCATCAAGGCTACAAAAGTACAAATTAGAGGAAGAATTGATTCAAGATTAAATTATGAGTGGAATGACTTACAGTATGTTGAACTTGGTGACCCAGTGTGTTCCAGGGATTTAAGTGTGTTATTTAACTTTCATAATGCATCCATCATAATGTTTTTCAACTAAACCCATATTACAGTACATGATGAGCAACCTCTCGTTAATAACTATTAAAATGGTCTCCCAGGTAAATATGAAAAATTAAACCAAATTTTGTATTATTATTATGATGCTTTAACATGGTATTCATGCATTTAACCTTTTAAATATTTAAACAGTCAAAATTATAACGATATAAACCAGTATGGAAGAGCAATTTTAGAGGAATATATCAATATAGTCAGTGGAGATTAAGACTAGGTTTCTTTTTCCGAAATAATGTAATCTGTTGCTTTTGAAGTTTAAAGGAATTTTACCTGTGTCTAATCCATGCTAAAGTGAAAGAGTGTTTTACAAAATGACCAAGATACTTTAACATAGACCCTTTGCTTTGCGGAAAACACAATGGGCGAAAAAGAAGAAAGATTACAACTAGGAAGTGTAATCTTCATTTCTGTAGCAGTTTTAATGTCAAAGCAGCTTGAGATGAAAACATTTAGATGCTGAACATTTTCAGCATATCATATATCTCTAGTCTCTCACAGAAATCACTGGTCTCTCACAGACATCACGCTATGCTATGATCTTGATCTTTTTCTCTTTTACAGTCTCTTCCACAGTTTACTGACTATAATGAGTTTCTTAGCCATAACTTTGTCACCCAGCAATTTTCGACAGATTTTTAAATCAGGTTTAGGTTAGGATTCTGGGTTGGCCATTTTGTTATTTAAATCTTTTGCCTTTTCTGTTTTCAATCCCTTTATAAGGGCTCACTATTTTGCAAAGCAAGTGAAAATTGTCAGATTAACTCTAATAACTGGTACTGTACTCTATGTATCTGAAAATAATCTCTAATTAT
Organism: Danio albolineatus; assembly: GCA_903798035.1. Taxonomy (NCBI): domain Eukaryota; kingdom Metazoa; phylum Chordata; class Actinopteri; order Cypriniformes; family Danionidae; genus Danio; species Danio albolineatus. Next base: position 2,461,015 of record CAIGQQ010040079.1, on the reverse strand, counting down.
TATTAATGTTCTTTCTCAATTATGTTGTTTATTTTTTGATACCGTGCTTCATAATATACATCTGTTATGTAAATTCTGAAGCACATTATATAAAATAACATACAATACAACTGAACAACCACTTTCATAAACGCTCTTAAAAAGGCCCTGTTACTTCTGTTAAGATAAATTCAATTTTTTTTTTTTTTTTTGAGCTTCAAAACATATTCATTTTATTATTGAGTATTACACGTGTATAACATTATTGGTTTGGGTAGGCCAGCATCTTTTAATGAAGTATGAATTGGCCTATAAAATGTAAAGTGTGTAATTAATGTTTGTATTGTTAGATTACTAGCATCTTGCATGACTATGACTGTTTTTAACGTGTTTGAAAGTTTGCACTGTGTTGCCTGAGTCATATCGAGGATTATTTTATTTTTTTCTCACTGTGACAAAGACAAGACAAAAGAAATATAAGAAAAATGTGGACATTATCTAGGCATGATAATAAAACTAACTGGTTATTAGTTAGCCAGTCTAAAAGACATTTCTATATGCAGAAGGAGCACTGTTAGGACTATTGATTTGTTATGACCGTGTGCGATGTGATGATTTCTCTGATATGCAAAAGCACGACCCAGAATTGAATCTACCTTTGGTCTGTGTTCTGCAGTGGTCAATGTGGCACCTCTGGGTGTGTTATCTCAGATCTATAGTATTTTGTTTCATATTAGTGGAGAAAGATCGATGTGCACACCACTGTTGACTGCATCTGAATGTCCTGTCCGTGACATATCTATCATGCTTTCACAAGAAGGAAATGCAGTGCTTTTGTAGCCCTAATGCAGAAGTATAAGCAAACTGAAGAGTGACTGATTGAGTACCCACTGACTTTAATCGTAGGTAAGCGGTTCGGGATGTTTTGTTCCTGTGTGCCATTCAGACCAACAGGATTTCACTTGTTTTCCTGTAGTTTAATATGTGTACATAGATATTTTAAGGTTATTGAGATTCTATACATTTTTACCATTTGTGTTTTCTGTTTCTGTTTGGCATACATGAAGGAATACATACTTTTTTCATGTGTATATATTTAAAACATTTTTTTTAAAAGTTATTATAGTCAACTACATGGAAATTAATGTTTAAATCATGATATACTTGCGCTGAACAAATACTACTGTTATCAATACCAAATAACAATTACAAAAAATGATCATAACTAGATAACTATTGATATTTTCTCAGACACTGAGGGTGAATCAATATTTTTTGAACAACTTGAACAGGTCAGAAATGAATTGTGTGGGCTGAGATCTAACAAGGACAAAGATCTCAGTGAGAATTCAGAGCCTTTAATTGATTGCTGTTGCCCTGACAACACAACTTCATTCCATTCCAGTCAGATTGAAGATGCCATTCAGTCAAACCACGTCCACTCTCTCATCTGCTCTCCGCAAACAACAGAAAACAATATAAAAGTTTATCATTTA
>CAIGQQ010040079.1:2421605-2424540 GCA_903798035.1 Danio albolineatus | reverse complement strand
TCGTGTCTCTCTCTCTTAAATGAGGCATATTTTCATAAATCTTACAGTTTGTTTGTTTTCCTTCCTCCTTAATTCCTCCCCATTTCAAAGTCATTTCTTTTTGGATTTCATTATCTCACTTGTGCTCAATATGTTAAAATATGCATGTAGACGACTGGATTCCATTGTTTGCAGTTCAGAACCGCCTTGATTTAAACAAGGACGTTTCCCATCAACATTCTGGCTGCTTTATACTGTATGCAGCCCCATTTTGTGATGTAGGTTCAGAGCGTTCCACTTTATTTCTCCTGACTGAAGAGATTGTAGCAGCATATGTGGAAATTCATCTGATGCAAACCTCTAACACCTTCACTGTCACGGATCTCATTTGCCTAAAGGCTGAACACAAACCAATCCCAACACTGGCAGAGTAAGCAAGATTTTCAGATCTAAACAGAACCTGAGAATGAAAAAGCTAGAATACGGTAAAAAGCCACCCCCACCCTCCTTTTTTATTCATTATTACCTTGGCAGTGTACATAAACCCCATATATATTACAATGTACTAATAATTGAACTTCAAATGGGGATTCTGTACTAAGAAAATACTTTTGTGCATAAGATGGGAAGTATAACATTATGAAAGAAAAGACCGCAATCTTCTTTTTCTTGACGTGAGTGAACATTTATCAGACCACCTTCTGTCTGATTCATGTTTTGTATAGTAGTAATTTAGGGCAAGTCATTAGAAATTATTAGTCATTAGGAAATATCCAGTATCCACCCACCTTCAGGGATCAAACTGAATGTACTTGCAGGTGCACAGAGCCATCAATCCCCCTGCTATTGATAACACAGACCTTGCCTGGACATTGCTCTCCTGCTCTCTTGTAAACATCTAAATAATTTAAATCCAGAACACTTTATTTCCACGGAATTACAATGCACTGTTGGATTCCACTTGAAACACTAACATCTGCCCCCTTAAATAGTGCTGGTTGTGAAACATGGAGTAGGCAAGAGACTTAATCGTAGGTTGCACTAAGGTGACTGTCCTACCAATTAGTGTTTCCCAAAGTCCTTAAATGAAAATAATTACTCAGCTGTCAATAGACCCTATAGCTATGGAGTCATTCTATGGGGTTCTGTATACCATGAATCTTTTTTTTTTTTTTTTTCAAGTTTCATGTATTATATTATATTATATTATATTATATTATATTATATTATATAAATTATATTATATTATATTATATTATATTATTCATTCATTTATTTTCTTTTCGGCTTAGTCCCTTTATTAATCCGGGGTCGCCACAGCAGAATGAACCGCCAACTTATCCAGCATTTGTTTCACGCAGCGGATGCCCTTCCAGCTGCAACCCATCTCTGGGAAACATCCATACACACTCACTCACAAACACACACCATGGACAATTTAGCTCACCCAATTCACCTATACCGCATGTCTTTGGACTGTGGGGGAAACCGGAGCACCCGGAGGAAACCCACGCAACCACGGGGAGAACATGCAAACTCCACACAGAAATGCCAACTGACCCAGCCGGGGATCGAACCAGCGACCTTCTTGCTGTGAGGCGATCGTGCTACCCACTAGGCCACCGTGGCGCCCTAATTATATTATATTATATTATATTATATTATATTACATTATATCTATTATATTATATTATATTATATTGTATTATATTATATTATATTATATAAATTATATTATATTATATCATATCAATTATGTTATATTATATTATATTATATTATATTATTATATTATATTATTGATCATCTGTAACATTGTGGCAGATCTGTAAATCAGGTTTAAGTCCCTTCTTGTTTCGAGTAAGAGTACTTTCTCAACAGCAGTTTATAAGCTTCATTTGTTCTTATCACAAGCTCTACAGGCTCACGGTGTCCCAGACACCTATATTTTAACAATTCATAACAGTGAATTACTGTCTGAGCATTTGAGATTTCATTATGGAGATAAAGGTTAGAATCATTATTCTTTGGTAGTATTACAGCTTGATGTTGGTTTACATTAATTATTTGTGCGACCGAGTTGTTGAATGCTTGATTATGAATGGGTGACAAATATTCTAGGGTGTGCAGTTACTTTCCAGTAAATGGACAACTAATGTACAGTTTCTCTGGAGTCTTTGTCTCAGGTATGTGCAGGGTATTGTGCTCCAAAGAACAATGTGTGATAGAGAACAAAACTCTCTCGTCACAGGTCCTGCCCTAATTACGTCGGCAGATGTCGATGTCACCGGGGATTGGCTGGAGTGATGCTTGGTATCTTTCAAAAGGTAGAACGGTCGTAGAGAGCGGAGAGGGAGTTAATTGGCGTGTTACTGTGGAGGTTGTTGTTAAAAGAAATACTGGTTCAAGAGTTCACACTTAGCTGATGATTGATAATAAAGCGTATTTGGCATGCTGTCCCGGGAGAGAGCCCTGAGCTCAGAATATCCTTGAGCCCGGGGCTCCCTCCCGTTTAAAGGGTGAGAGGAGAGTTTGAGCTCAGGAGAGTCTCGAGAACTCCCCCCTGCTTGTGAACGTGCTGAAATATCTGACTAGAATGCCTTAGGAGGCCATTTAAGAGTAGTTGATTTACTTTGTATGTTTTTGGATGGTGGGAGGAAACCGGAGGACCCGGGGAAAACCCACGCGAACACGGGGAGAACATGCAAACTCCACACAGAAACGCCGACTAGCTCAGAGAGAGGCTGGACCAGTGGCATTCTTGCTGTGAGGCAACAGTGCTAACCACTGAGCCACCGTGCCGCCCTATCAGAGAAGGGGAGGAGTTGGGGTGGAAGGAGGGATTCTTCAAGACGAAGATGACTGGAGTGGAAAGCTTTGGTAATTTATAGTGAGTCATGATTCGTCTGATTGGTGCATTATGCTGAGCTGATGAGGTACCAGCTGTGTTCAATCA
>CAIGQQ010040079.1:2409105-2416605 GCA_903798035.1 Danio albolineatus | reverse complement strand
CTTTGGTGCCAATTTTGGTGTTATAGGAAGTTGTATATGTACTGCTAAATGTTTGTGTCTGGTGGTCTAAAATGTGCATTTTAAATTTCAAAGTTAGTAAATAAACAAATTGTCAACGCTTGACTTGATATGACGTACATGACTATATTTGACTACTCTAAGTTAACCAATTTTATTTTAATGGCCAGGAGAGCTCAAATGTGCTGTTAGATGAGAAAACACCTTCATCATTTGGGTAACACACACAGACACACAAATTCTGAGATTATGGGATTATATTTAAATAAAAATAAAAATCCAACCTCTTAGATAACACTGCTGACTCTTCACAGGAAGAAATATATATATATATCACACGAGTAACAGTGCAGTATGCCTGTATATCGACACAGGTGGGAGGCGTGCGTTGGCTCAAGGCTGCAGGCCAAGTGCCGTAGTGTCCCACCGCTGACAATATACAGCCATATCATACTGCTACAAGTGTCGTCAGAACAGCAGAAACCATTACTAATTCACCAACGGGACTTTAGAGCTGTATTGAATGATTCTCTAGCGTTATGTCTAAAGTGATGACAAAGTGACAAAAAAGGTGATTTTGCTCACATTTTATGATTATAAGGCTACATTTTTGCCTAAAAAAGCCTCAAAAGTACATCATCATATACATACATATATATATATATATATACATTACCATGACTGTAACCGTAACTAAATACAAAACTGTTATCTATTTTTCCTAACTGTATGTACTGATTAATCTTGTTGCACATCATATTTGTGTGAATACATATGTAAAGCATTTACATAATCTAACATAAATCTTGAAAATGATTTAGCTCTCTTTTTGCTTCCACAATGATTACACAATCACAGTCCCATTGAATTTCTATGATTACTCCAAACATCTTTGCCAATTATTTGACCAATCTCCCCTCAATGAGCAAGCCTGATGAGCAAATGTATCTCGACATGATATAAAAGCTCTAAGAGTCTCTAAGAGTGCTTGCTAAAGATCAGGCATCACGCAGCCATAGCAACATGTCTAATCAATGGCCAATTTAGAGGCGATTTGTAGCCTCGTAACCTGAATTACATTTCATTTGATTATCCATGAACCAGCTTCCAATCTTACTGTAACTGGATCATGATGCAATTACCTAAATATGATTTCAATGACAATCTTAGCATTGATCCTATTCACAGATAGTTGTTGTTTGTGAACCCCAATGAGGTTTAAACTATTGCAGTGTTTAACAATTAATATTCAATCCACATATAGTCAGTCAACTACTCAAACTGTAATTGATTAGTTTTTTATCAGGAATTGTAATTTACTAAGTAGTTGTGGACTTTTACTTTTTCCTTGAGTACATTATTAGTGCTGCATTAGTACTTTTACTCCACTTCTTTCCTTCAACCTGCAGTCACTACTTTATTTTTTCTTGTCTATGGGTATTGGCTGTGTAGTCATGTGATTCCTGTCCAATCAAATTGCACAAAGAAGGTAAATCCCTTCATAAAGGACTACCTCAAGACATGGGCGATTTATAATTGCAGCAAACTGTTTGGAAGCATTAAAAGTGTCCAGAAAGATGTCCAAAATCTTTACATGCATTGACCCAGAGACTCTTTAGATGCACGTTTCTGATGAGAAGATGACAGATATTTACTGTACGATGACCGGAATGGCCTTAAACACCCTGCAGGCACAGGACGTCAGCATGACATCAGATGGACGTTGTGGGTACTTTGCATTTTGTTAGAAAAGGAAAATCGGGTTGACGTCAGAACCCGACGTCAATGTCCAACGTCCAACCTAAAATCAACTGAGTGTCAATGTCTAATGATGTTACAGCTTGACGTTGTGTGGACGTTACTACTATGACGTCTGTCAGCTGTTGGATTTTGGTTGCCATACGTCAGGGGTGTCCAAACTCGGTCCTGGAGGGCCGGTGTCCGGCAGATTTTAGCTCCAACTTGCCTTTAACTTGCAAGTAAACTTTGCAGGACATTGGCCCTCCAGGACCGAGCTTGGACATCCCTGCCATACGTGATAAATAAATGTCAGTATTTGACTTCAATATCACGTTGGTTTACGATGTTGGCTCAACGTTGGATTTTGCTCACTTTCTAACACAACCTAAATGCTTAGACACTGGCTAGACGTTGAATTTTGGTCTCTGGTCCCCTGACATCACAACCTAAATTTAACCTAATATTAACGTCTCATGACATTGTGTGCCTGCTGGGCAATAACTAAATGCACTACAGAATGTTACGTTTACACACATCCACAAACTACATGTAAATGCATCAGCTTTTTATAGTGTATTACTCACTACTCACTACTCTTGAGTACTTTTGAAAGGGCTACTTTTTACTCATCTTTGAGTGATATTTACAACAGATACTTTTACTCTACTTGCACTACATTTTTAGGCAAGTAATGGTACTTTTACTTAAGTATGATTTTTCAGTTCTCTTTTTAACCGCTGCATATAGTTAACAGCGACTTGTAGCTTAGAATCGGTATTGTAAAATATTGCCACAAACTCCATCGTTGATTTATATTTTAATCCAGTGAGTCATTCGGCCATTGACTAGAAAGATTTAAAATTTTCTTGTTTTCTTGTATCTTGAACTTTCACAAAGTGCTTATATTTGAGTGCTACTAAAGGGAACAGTTTGGTTAGTTTGAATCCAGTTGTTCAGTTTCACACACACATATATATATATATATATAAATAACATTCGTTTTAAGCATGAAAAGAAACATTTCAAATTGTGTCATAAAATAATAAAGAGACATGCAAAGCACTGAGCTCTTTTTCATGAGGATTCTGCCCATCTCGCAGACATGGTTGGCTCCAGATGCCGCTGCAATTTGAATCATTGGCGAACAATGCTGCTACGAGTCATTCCTCTTCTCTGACTGATGTCCACAGACCTCGTTTAGTAGTACACAAAGCCACTGAGATGGATTTTCATTGGGCCATTTACCTGTCTCACATTATTTGTCATATCTGAACAATTCCCTGTCTGTGATGGCATTCTGATAGATGTGTCCTTCAGCACAAACCCTGTCGTGTTTCATGTCAGTCTCAGAGAGGAATCTGATGATTAACCTTTTAGCTCTGCTTCAGGCTATGATATCTAAATGTCTCCCTCTATATACGGTTCATTTATATCACATTTGAATACTGATCAAGTGTCTTTCTTTTCTCTGTTTGCATATGTGAGGAAAAAAAAAACAACATTATGAATTTAAGTCTTGTTGAAGTATGTCTCAACTCAAACGATTATTTTTGGCCAGATGCGACAAATGGTGCAACAGTTCAGGCCAATTGAAGATTGTTATTGTGATCTTAAGCACTTTCATTACTTTCACGCTTCCTCCAGAAGCCCGTAAAAGAGTCTTGCGATTTTGGGTGTGCTCAGCAACTCAACAAGTGATTTCACAAGAAAGCAATTACTTTCTGCACTGAGCATTACCTTTTATCTCAAACAAGGCTGATCTCATCTTAATACAAGGTGTTTCATGCCCTTTCAGAGCTCTATAGTATCAAAGCTGAGTCCATTAATACAAATATGAAATGAGGTGTTATCATTTAAGTGGCAGTTTGTCCCATTCGTGATAGATCACATGAACATTTTAAGAAGAAAAAAAAGTTTGGAAGGATAAAGTATGTTAGGGAAAGTATGACAAAGAAACACTTTGGGCCAATCATACACCCGGTGCAATATGGCTCCATGATTTTATTTTATTTATTTATTTATTTATTTTTGCTCTTTTCAGAACAGTGCAGCTATAATTTTCATGTTTTGCACCATGTTATTCATTCATTTCTTGTCAGCTTAGTCCCTTTATTGATCTAGGGTTGCCACAGCAGAATGAACCGCCAACTTATCCAGCACTTGTTTTATGCAGCAGATGCCCTTCCAGCTGCAACCCATCACTGGGAAACATCCACACATTCTCATTCACACACATTCATTACGACAATTTAGCTTACCGAATTCACCTGTACCGCATGTCTTTGGACTTGTGGGGGAAACCGGAGCACTCAGAGGAAACCCACGCGAACACGGGGAGAACATGCATTGTAAGTACTGTCAAGTCTTGAATTGAATAAAAAAAAGTGAACAATATGCATGCACATGCAATTATCACTTGATGTGTACAATCCGTTTTTAAGTTATATGCTTTGGCAGTGGAGTCAACAATTATCCTGCAGATGCTATCATGACAGTATGGATCAGAATGTCTGAAGAGTATTACATTGTCAAATCAAGAAGAATTAATGCAATTCTGAGGGCGAAACAGGCCTAATAAAGTGGCTGAAGACATGAGAAATGTCCCACTAAAAAAGCACTTGTCAAAAGTGACCACATCAGTGTTGCTCCATTTACACATTTTGTTTATTAGTAGCAAGTAGAAAACTAATTATTATAGATTTTTCATATGCTAAGGCAATTAAAATTGAAACCCACCCAGCTAGTTATAGATCAATGTGTGGCATGATGTTTCTCCTCCTTTTTTTTTCTTTCCATCCTTACACCTTCAGTGGCATTTGGGAGGTAATCAGAGTGGTAGACTCTCACATGCTGTGCATGCCAACAAGGAGCCTTTCTATCACACTCCCATTTCCTTTCCTCCCTCTCTCCCTTGCTCTGTTTTTTCCTCTCAACTCTCATCTTAATGATTATTCGTAATAGGGTTGTCCATGGGGGTCTGCAGTCTTTGCATCAGTCCCTGACATCCTTCAAAACACCTCCTACTTCTAAACAAATCATTAAATAAACACAAAAACAAACAAACAAGACAAAAGATTTGGTAAATGCGGTGGCCCGTACATAATATGTCAATTTTGAGAATGAATTAAACCAGGCTAGCAAATTAGCATTGGCTGTGTGAGAGTGAGCGGACATGTATTAATGAGGCCATTTGAGAGGCAAAGCGTTGGCAATGCTAATTACACCAGATAAATGGCACAGAACGGGTTTGGGAACTCTTGCTTGCACTGATTTTACATGCTATTGTCACTTGAACGCTTCATGGTTGTTCATCTGGTTATTAAGAGCATTTTTTGTCCATGTCCTTCATCCATTGCTTATGTGTGGCAGCTGTAACGAGGTCAGTCACGATGATTGGTGCTTCTACTGAGATAATCAACATGGCAGTGCCAATCGTTCACTTTCTGATGGATGTCATGGCACCTTTCTGATGCACAAAGATCACACACACATCCTCGTGTCAGCTCTGTTGTGCCAGAGTTCACATCACACTGCATGACTTAAAGTCACAATGTACTTCAGTGGAGACAGATCATGATCTACGATGAAAAGTGAGATAGAGACAAGAAGACGGAGGGGGAGTGAGCGAGCAAGAGGCAGAAATGAAGTATTTGGACACAGTGGGCGTGACGGGTGAAATAAGGTGTCACACTGTGTTCTGAGCCAAGCCTCAGCAGTGTATTTGCCAGGCCACAGAGCTGACAACTGCACCTGCTGGGAGACCCAACGTCACACTGCCTTCAAACTAACTCCCAGAGGTGCTGTCAAAGAGCTCAGCTCACACAGTTCTCCACTTGAATTGTTTTAATCAGCTCTGACCACCACACCAGTGGCTATTCCTTTTGAAATGGGTTTTCAGTTTATTGGAGCCAGAATAACTTGGCTTTTATATATCTTATACCTTTAGTTTAAGTAACAGTAATGAGTCATAAAATAAGCAAATTATGAAAGGTTGCAATCGCTCCTAACCTTACATTTATAAACAATGAAAATACTATGTGTACATTTGTAACACGGAAAACACCAGAAATCATTTATTTATTCATTTTTTTCCGGCTTAGTTTCTGAGAGTCACCACAGCGGAATGAACCACCAACTTATACACCATTTGTTTTACACAGCGGATGCCCTTCCAGCTGCAACCCATCACTGGGAAACATCCATACATTCTGATTTTACGCTACAGACAATTTAGCATACCCAATTCACCTATACCGCATGTCTTTGGACTTTTTTGGGGAGACCGGAGCACCCGGAGGAAACCCATGCAACTGCAGGGAAAACATGCAAACTCCACACAGGAATGCCAACTGACACAGCTGAGGCTCGACCTTCTTGCTATGTGGCGACATCGCTACCGACTGCGCCTCGTCACCCACAACCAAAATTGTCCAACTAGAAAACTCTACCGTTCAAATAAGACCTACCAAATTGGATTTTTGTCACATAATTGTTACATTGAAAGCTTCTACTGAGAATTTAAAATTAAGCTTTGATTGTCTGTTGTCATGTTTTATTAAGCCAGTGCCTCAAAAAGACAAACAAACAAACCAAAGTATTATACCTCACCAGGAAAATAAGAGAGAAAGGTATTGTAAAGTATGAAAATGTTTGAAAGTTTGAAAGCCATGTCAGAAGTAAATGTATGCTTTTGTTGTCAGAAAATGTTTATGTCGGCAGAAAGTTGCTAGGCAACAGTGGCACACATATTCAAAGGCACACGAAAAAATATCAGAGGCTGAAATGCATGCGGTCAATTTGACCATTATGGCTATTCAAGGTAAAAATTCTCAGAACTCTTTTGTGTTTTGTAATATTAATAAAATAACAGTGCCTGAATCAAATATACAGCCAGGGTATAAAGGCAGGTTTTTAATCTGTAGTTTAAGAGTTTTATTCACAGATTACAATTGATTACTAAATTTAAAAAGTCAAAATGACTGCCACAGTGAAAAACATTGGGAAACTCTAAACAATCAATTTTTGTATTTTTACATGAAAAAAATGGGCAAATTGCAAAATGAGTCAACATCTCATTTTTGTCCCAAAATTATCTAAAGAGTTTAACTAAACTGACTCCCCTACACAAAACTGATGTTGAAAGACGTGTGATTTAAAGTGCTAATGTTAACTGTAAACCCCACAGACTAAAACATAAAAAGATACAAATTTTTACAGACTGTTAATGAGGGTGACAACATATAAAAATAATTTGAAGTAGGAAACCAAACAGGTTTAGAAACAGTGATTTGTGATGGATTATTGAAGCTTGATTGATGACCCTAGGTTGACTGACTGAGGAACAACTCTGACGTGTAACAATGACAATAAAAACTGAAAAGAAAGAAAGAAAGAAAAAACTCTAACAACAGTTTCACAGAAGACTGTTTAAAGAAACTGTGTAAAGTAAGTGAGGTTTAATATATCCTGTAACCTATTCTCTTTTGTGGCGATGCAGGAATAGAATGGAAGTTTTTGAAGCACACCACGATTCTTCAGGGAGAAGGAATCCTGCACGTGTGTCCAATATAACCAGCTTAGAGCCCCTCCAGCAACACCTCTCTCAGGTACAGCATGACACTGCTGCTCTCACCGCAGTCTTCAGTGATGCCTCCTTTCATGAAGGAGGATTAACAGTTCCCTTTCACTCTCTCTTCACACACACACACACACACACACACACACACACACACACACACACAC
>CAIGQQ010040079.1:2365100-2401668 GCA_903798035.1 Danio albolineatus | reverse complement strand
AATAAATAAATAAATAAATAAATAAATAAATAAATAAATAAATAAATTAATTAATTAATTAACTCATAGCATATAACACACATACACACACAGGTGGTGGTCTTAGAATTACAATATTTTCAAAAAGTTTTCGCTAATTCAATTCAAGAAGTGAAACGTTTGTGATGCGTACATTCATACCACACAGACTGATATGTTAAGTGTTTTGTTAAGTTTGATGATTTAGATGACAACTAACAAAAACCACAAATTCAGTATTATAACTTAAGACCAATACAAAGAAAGGATAATTAGAAATCTTGGCCAACTGAAAAGTATGAAGATGAAAAGTATGAACATGCACAGCACTCAATGCACATAGCCTGAATTACTGCAGCAATGTGGTATGGCATAGAGTCGATTAGTCTGTAGCACTACTCAGGTATTATGAGAGCATAAGCTGCTCTGATAGTGGCCTTCAGCTCTTCTGCATTTGTTGGGTCTGGCATATCACATATTCCTCTAAACAATACCATATTTTCCATGGTTAGACAAGTTTGCTGGCCAATTAAGAACAGGCATACCATGGTTCTTAAACCAGGTACTGGTAGCTTTACAACTGTGTGCAGGTGCCAAGTCCTGTTGGAAAATCTTCTTCTCCATAAAGTTGGTCAGCAGCAGGAAGCATGAAGTGCTCTAAAACGTCCTGGTATAGAGCTGTGTTAATCTTGGATTTCAGAAATCACAATGGAGCAACATCAGCAGATGACACGGTACCCTAAACTATCATTGACTTTGGAAACTTTACACTGGACCTCAAGCAACATGGTTTGTGTTCTGCTCCACTCTTCTTCCAGACTCTGGGACCCTGATTTCCAAAGGGAATGCAAAATTGACTTAGGGTTAGGGTGACCCTAACCTTCAACCTCATCAGAGAACATAACTTTGGACCACTGAGTAGCAATCCAGTCTTTTGCCCATGCAAGACGCTTTTGACACTGTCTGTTGTTCAAGAGTGGCTTGACACAAGGAATGCATCAGTTGAAACTTATGTCTTGCATATGACTGTGCATTGTGGTTCTTGAAGCACTGACTCCAGCTGCAGTCCACTCTTTGAGAATCTCCCCCAACATTTTTGATTGGGTTTTGTTTCACAGTTCTCTCCAGGGTGTGGTTATCCCTATTGCTTGAAAAATTGCCGGAGCGAATTTATCGGTATTTTCAAAAAGGGCCTGTGCCCACATGATCCCTTTATAATTTTTCGCAAAAGTCTGTATGTGTGAAAGGGGCTATTAACTGCATCATGTAAATCATACATTTTTATTTTCATGTAATCATACATTTTAAGACCACCATGATTTTTCACAGAGTACATTTGTTAAAATATTTTAACCTAATGGCTGCTATGTAAAGCAAATCTATGTCTTAAATGCAGGACTATGCAGGTGGTTGCATATTTTTGGAACAGATGTGATTTGTCATAAGTCTGAACTTATTTCTTGGAACTTTTCATCATTTCAAACATGACTTCAACTCTTTAACAGCGTAAACAACACAGAATGTAGGAAATAACATTAGAAAAAAATTGACAGGTAATTTTGTTAGATTTTTTCTTTCACCATAGAAACCCATTAGTAGCTCTGCATGCCACCAAGAAAAAGCACTGTGTAATATAGTGAATCAACTGGATATACCCTTTCCATTTAAAGCATTTTTATCACTCCTTTTAAGCACCATTCTGTATTGTTCAGTTCCCACTTACCAATCACCAGCCACTGCTTGAATGATTTGGTTGTGAAAGAAAACCCTCCAGTTTTAGAAGAACATGCTCCTCACAGCAGGCGGTTTCAAAGTTCTCTCTCCCCCTCCATTAGTTTTTTTTTTTTTCTCACTCATATTTTTGTCATGAGTGCTAGAACTTGGATAAGCAAAGTGGTTTTGGCAGTGCTCCTGGGTTGCTGATTATGAATGATTATCAACCCAAACTGAGTCAAATCAACCCATCTTTCTTAACCAACATTAATTCATTCATTTTCCTTCAGCTTAGTATCTATTTCAGTGGTCGCCACAGCAGAATGAACCACCAACTATTCCAGCAAAAGGTTTATGCAACGGATGCCCTTTCAGACACAACCCACTATTGGGAAACACTCATACACACTCATTCTCACACACACACACACTCATATACTATGGACAATTTAGCTTTCCTAATTTACCTACAGTATGCACTTGTTAAGTCGAAACATATACTGTAGGTGACGAATGTAATACTGTTTCCGGGTCCAAGCTGCTACTCATTTGAATTGAGAAAATATTTGTTTATTGCCACTTATTTGTCATATCACACATTACTGTGAATTTTAAATAAAATCATAGTTTACACATCTCTGTGCTTGCTGCATCATAAACACCAATATTTTAACAATTTATATAAAAAAATTATATAATGGATACTGGTTTTACGATTGTGGTTTTCGAAAGTATGACAGCACTGTGTAAACGTTCATCATTACCATTTGATGAGGTTCCCTGTACAGTTTGATATAGCGCTTGGACACAGAAGCCGCTTCGCGTGACGTCACACTTAACAAGTAGATAATGCATGCGTTTGAACTGTGGGGAACACCGGAGCACCCAGAGGAAACCCAAGCCAACATGGGGAGAACATGCAAACTCCACCCAGAAATACCAACTGGCCCAGCTGGGACTCAAACCAGCTGCCTTCTTTCTGTAAGGCAACAGTGCCAACCACTGAGCCTTTACCCAACAGTCTCAACCCATTGTTTGATTTGAAATGCATACAGTGTTTATTCACTATACAAATTATATATGTACATTTTGCTACTTCATGCCTGCAAAAGTCATCTCTTTTTCCCTGGTTTCATTATCATGATCATTCTCATGCTAAAAATTGCCTTCAAAGCTAACCCGCTATGTTGAATGATCATTATAAATGTAATTTCATGGTCCATAAACATAACCCACATGTATCCACACACACACACCAACATCCTGCAGTGCTGGTCACTGTGCGTCTCATGCCTTGTGCGTACCTCAGACAATTGAACATATTGAAAGGACATGTTCTGGCACATTGCACACTCAATGTAACCTAAGAGCAGATGAAGGTGCAGAGAGAGGCCTTTAGGGCATCATTTCAATGCCAGCTATGGCGCGGGTGCTTGTTTGAAGCTGACCGAGAGGAACCTGCCTGAAGAGTAAACCAGCCAATTGTTAAATGTTCCCCTACCTCCAAATGATCAACCAAGACGGGGTGTGAGCCCTTGGGCCATGCTGCCCTCCTTCTGCCAATGTCTTTGACAAGCCTAAGTAACCCTGCTCCTCCCTTAAATAGTTTATGTCACGTTGCTTGCAATAATTAGAGCAAATTGAGTCGGGTCCTCATTAGGGCAGGATTTGTTTATCGAGAAGTGTGGTGTGACTCTTAAGTCCCCCCTCTTGAATAGAGTTATAGCACGATGCAGAATAGCTGTTCGTAAAGCCTAGGGGAGCTGTTGAACGTTGTAACCTATTTGCTTGCAGACTTTGTTCCTTATTTGAAAATGTGTGAGAAGAAAATACACTACGTAATTAAAAACAAAGAGGAATTCCTGGCAGCGATGTTCAAGTGATTTGCATATAGCCTTAAAACGTCTCTGCCTTATAGGAACGGGGTGATTTTAGCCTCCAAACAAAACTTAGTTCTGCTAACAAATTGAAAAATAGGCCTGCATTGTGTGCGCAGCAGTAGCGTGCCATTCATGGCCTGGATTCGTTGATATCAACTCAGTGACAATGAGAAAAGCATTCTTTGTTATGTCTCAAATGAATTGACAGTTTCGTCAAGGGCATGGTCATGTCTGTTCGTGAAACACAGGGACTCAGTCATGTTAGGCCCTTTGAATTGTCAGTTATTTAGGGAAGGCAGTTGTTATCATTGCATCGGCAGTGGTGGAAATTGACAGTAACTTTGAATGCCAGACACAGCACAGGCCTTGATAAAAACCAGCGGAGGGTTTCATACTAACTCTAAGGCAGAATGACAAAAATCAAATTGGAAAGATGGCAAATAGGCGCAGAGCAGCAAAGTGGAACAGTAAAACTCTTGCTGTCTAGGACTTTTTTTTTCAGATAGTACAAAAGATAGTACAACGTGAAGTAAGTTTCTTAAATTGGTTTATGTTTTTAACACCACTGCATCATTTGTACATTGTTTGGTTCGGTTGTGTATTCACAAATAAAACCATGCAAACTATTAAAGAAAACTGAATATCCTATCTACATTTCCTCACCCACACGTCGTTCCAATATGTGTGATTCTTTAATTTTTGAAATATCAATGAGACTCAATGTTTAAACTTTAACCCATGAACGGCATGGCACTTGTAGTAGTCAATAAACAATAAACTGTCTTAAAATAATTCATTTTCTCATAAAATAATTGACATATTTCAACAATGACCCAGTAGCATGATGGTTATGTTTTTTTTTGTTTTTTTTGTTAAAGATTTTTACTTTATGTAATTAGTGGGAATCATAACATTAGAGTAACTATTTCACACTTCTAATATCTTCCAAGTAATGTATTGAATCCCATATTTGTATTGATATTTTATCGTAACAACTTACAGTTTGCAGTTGTTTTGCCTGTTTAATAAAAAATAACCAAGAGTTAGCACAAAGTAACCCTCCAATGGTTCAAAATGTCACTATACAGTCTATTTACTATATCTAATGTTCATTCATTCATTCATTCATTTTCTTTTTCAGATAGTCCCTCTATTAATCTGGGGTCGCCACAGCGGAATTAACAGCCAACTTATCCAGCATATGTTTTACACAACGGATGCCCTTCCAACTGCAACCCATTACTGGGAAACACCCATACACACTCATTTACACACTTACACTACTGACAATTTAGCTTATCCAATTCAGCTATACCACGTCTTTGGACTGTGGGGGAAACCGGAGCACCCGGAGGAAACCCATGCGAACATAGGGAGAAACTCCACAGAGAAATGGCAACTGACCCAGCTGAGGCTCTAACCAACTTTCTTGATGTGAGGTGACTGCGCCACCGTCACCCCTATAATGTAATATAATGTGTGTATTTACATAGTATTTCCACAATATTGAGGGGGTCTCTCTACACCACCACCAGTGTGCAGCATCCACTTTGATAATTCGATGGCAGCCACAGCACAATGGTGCCAGTGCGCTCTCCACACACCAGCGATAGGTGGAGTAGAAAGAGAGAAATACAGCCAGTTCAGTGGACGGGGATGATTGGGAGTACGTGATCGTAAGGGCCAGCAGTGGGAATTTGGCCTGGACACCAGGGTTATACCCATACTGTTTACAAGAAGAGTCGTGGGATTTTTAATGACCACAGTGAGTCAGGACCTCAGTCTTTCACCTGAAAGACAGCACCCTCTAACAGTATGGTCAGCCCTTTACTTTTTTCACAGGGCATTAGGACTCACACAGACCACAGGTTGAGACCCCTGCTGGTCTCTCACACCTCCCATCCAGGTACTGACCAGACTCAGCACTGCTTAGCTTCAGTGAATAACCGGTCTTGGGCTGCAGGGCGATACGGTCGTGGCATGAATAAGACAATAGTCAGCCTTATCGCTG
The DNA here is from genome assembly GCA_903798035.1 of Danio albolineatus. Lineage (NCBI taxonomy): Eukaryota > Metazoa > Chordata > Actinopteri > Cypriniformes > Danionidae > Danio > Danio albolineatus. Next base: position 2,396,046 of record CAIGQQ010040079.1, on the reverse strand, counting down.
CAGGGGAAATGTGTTCAATAAAGTTATCATTACCATTGACTGCAGCACTCCCATAAAGATGTCATGGTGTGAAATATTAAATTGACATTTTACTTTTATAAGTACAACAATAATACATGCTTGTGCAGAGAATACTGTTTACCTCATACTGATCTGAAGATAACAGGGGATTATCTGCAATTAAGAGGGACCGGATGAACTAGTGCACTGAACTGAACACTAATGAATTAGATTGATTCAGCTGCTCTCCTATCATTTGTATTTGCATATACACAAATAAATAAAACACAAAAACAGAAATGACTGACAACTGAATTACTAATAGAATACATAATCGATGCCTTTAAATCTTTCATTATTTACCACAGACAAACTGAAACCTTAAGGCGGTGACATCCATTTGCTGAAAGCTCGTGTTCTCACTCATGAGTCACTCTCTAAGTCAGTTTCTACCTAAAATAACTGCACTTTACACAAGTGAAAAGATCACCTCTGATCTTGTCTTCAGATAAAGTGCAAATTGTTGTCATTACCAATGAGTTAAAAGCATTCATGTTTTGCATTAGTAATAATTCAGTCCAACATCTTAGCCTTCTCTCTTGTTTTTCTTCCATCAAATGACACCAAATTACCAAAAACATCACATAGTTATCATAAGTTGTGAAAACATCAAAAAGAGCCCTGTCATTTCCCCTCTTCAACAATGCTGGAATCAGAAGATGTGAAGTTTTAATAGAATAAGGCATGTTCAATTTATTTTTATATCCTCAATCCCATGACCATGCATCGGTGTCCGTGAATTCTCAATGCAATCTCTCTACACCGGTTCCTTTTAAATTGATACATCGAAGCAGCACTTCTTTTGTCAAGATATCCATTGCTGTTCTCATATTTCCATATTTTCATTTTTCACCTCACCCGTGGTCAGAAGTTACCAAACCGACAAACACAATGCATCTCTGCCATGTTCTCTGAGAAAGTGATACGGTGCTAGTGATCGCACACTTTTGAATCCGTCGTTTCTGTGTCATCCCGGGGGACTGAAACAACCCCTACCTATCAAATCGGGTCTCTGTATCAGGTAAAATGCTGAGTGAAATGAGATGAGAGTGAAAGAGTGTGCGCGTATACCTTTTTATGTGAATGTGAATGATGAGAATGTTCTCTCTTAACGGTTCGTGCTGAAATTCAGTGGCCAGCTTTCACAAAATCGTCTCCATCTTTAGCCTTTAGGTCCTGTTTACACCTGGTATTAAAATCTTTCTTAGGTGATCAAATTCGGACAGCTGAGACACGACACTGTTTACAGCTGGCTGTAAAGTGCAAATGTGCCTCCTGTGACCACTCGAGATTCAATTTTTGAGGGGAAAGATGTTTCGGGCAGAATGCTATTTATGTATCTGGATTAGGTTGTGAATGCCACATATTAATATTATAAAATGTATATCTATGGCCGGTGCCATGGTGGCGTAGTGAGTAGCACGTTCGCCTCACAGCAAGAAGGTCACTGGTTCGAGCCCCGGCTGGGTCAGTTGGCATTTCTGTGTGGAGTTTGCATGTTCTCCCCGTGGTTGCGTGGGTTTCCTCCGGGTGCTCCGGTTTCCCCCACAAGTCCAAAGACATGTGGTATAGGTGAATTGGGTAGGCTAAATTGTCCATAGTGTATGAGTGTGTATGGATGTTTCCCAGAGATGGGTTACAGCTGGAAGGGCATCCGCTGTGTAAAACATATGCTGGATAAGTTGGCGGTTCATTCCGCTGTGGCGACCCCAGATTAATAAAGGGACTACGCCGACAAGAAAATGAATGAATGAATTGTACACTCTTAGAGAAAAAGGTAAGCGGGCTGTCACTGGAATGATACCTTTTCAAAAGGTACACAATTATACTTAAAGGGTCCATATTGGTACCTCAAAAGTATATATTAGTACCTAAAGATTTTAAGAGGAACACTTTTGTACGTTTTAGGTGCTAGTTTGTACCCTTGAGGTATTAATATGGACCTTTTAAGTACAAAAAGTACCACCCCAGTGACAGCTCATGTACCTTTATTTCTGAGAGTGTAGGATTTTTGAATTCTTATTAAATATACTCCTAATGTTGTTGTAATATATATACACACACACACACACTCGCACACACACACACACAGTATAATGCAGTAACAGTACAGACACATACATTATAAACATTCTGTCAATAAATTTTTTTTGTTGAAGGAGAGATATTTCTAATCGGTTTTATGTAACTCTGTAAAGAAAGCTGTAGAGACCAGTGGTGTAGAGACCAGCCATTGTTAAATTGTGATTGTAATCAATAAACCACCAATACTACATGGTGGTGATTACTATTTAAAAAAATAATAATAATTAAAGTAATTTTGTACTTGATGTTTGTTACAAAATGAGTTTGAAAACAGCTCCCTGGCTTTTATTTTCCCATACAAACAGGTGTCAAAGATAGAACATGCCAACGCTATCTCACAGCAATTCGTAACTTTTGATTTAGAGGCTAATTCATATGAATTCGTACGATCTAATTGATACAATTTAGTACGATTTGGGGTGCCACGGTGGCGTAGTGTGTAGCACTTCCGCCTCACAGCAAGAAGGTTGCTGGTTCGAGCCTTGGCTGGGTCAGTTGGCATTTCTGTGTGGAGTTTGCATGTTCTCCCCGTGGTTGCGTGGGTTTCCTCTGCGTGCTCCGGTTTCCCCCACAAGTCTAAAGATATGCAGTACAGGTGAATTGGGTAGGCTAAATTGTCCGTAGTGTATGTGTGTGAATGTATGGATGTTTCCCAGAGATGGGTTGCGGCTGGAAGGGCATCCGCTGCATAAAACAAGTGCTGGATAAGTTGGCAGATCATTCCGCTGTGGCGACCCCGGATTAATAAAGGGACTAAGCCAACAAGAAAATGAATGAATGAATGAATAGTACGATTTTCTCATCACCCAATGACTGCTGGGTTTATGGGTGGGGTTGGGTGCCACACCTCCTTTTTTAAATCGTACATTTTCTTACGACTGAACTTGTTTGAACTCATACGAATTAGCCACTAAACTGGCAAAACGTAAAATGCTTAGATCAGGCTGAACATGCTTATGTGTATCCAATGAATTGCAGTGGCATTTGTAATCTGATCAAATTAAAAATGCATTAACATACACACAATCACACATTTTTAGTATGTGTACGTTAATCCAGGCATGTGTAATAAACAACATGGTGCATCTCATAAAACATTTTTCACCATGTTTGCGTCTATATTTTGGCCTCTTGTATTTGTAGCCATGCAAAACGAATAGTAACATCAGTCATAAGAGGAAAATCATATACATATGTTGTTTCAGGGTCATTCATTGACCATTTGCACTTTTACACTCTTTAGCTTTTCCGTTTTCTCTCATTTTCTCAAGTACTCTGGCCAGCTGTCATTATAAGCCTCTTTAACTGATATTTGCTTTTGCTCTGACTTTGAGCCTGCTGACTGAGCATCTGATGCCTGTGATTACTTCTCAAGTTGTTTGGAGGAGTAACAGCCTACAGCTGCTGATGGCCACAAGTTCCGCCCATCTCATTCTGGGGTTAATTTGACAGATTATGGGCTTCTCTCTCCATTGAAGTGCTTCTGTCATGGGACTCAGAAAGATATAGCATTTGTGTCCCCAAGATTGCTATAATCAGAGCCGACTCACAGTTCCGGAGTTCATTAGTGTAAAGACGTGATGGGGGGTAAGATTACATATGGCAAAGATTTGCTCTTGAGCGTTTTGATGTGCCAAAAAATAAAGGAGGGATTATTTTCAACAGCGAGGACATAACTAATAATCTACTTAAAGCTGCGATGTGCTTTTCCTATGGGTTAGAACGTTTTAATTTCTTTGAACCTGGTGCATGTGTGGCTTTCTTAACCAAAAAGTGACCCCACACATTCTAATTGGGAACCAACATGGCTTCTATTCAAGAGAATGGGGACATGGGAGTTAAAATGTAATGCAGAGCTGATGCAACGTTCATTAGAGTCTTGTAAACATTCTTTTGCTTTTAACTGCTCTATTGAAACAGCTTTGATCCTCAACTTAGCGCTGCGCAGTTGGTGTGGCAGCAAAATATTTCAAATCCTCTTTGATCTGCAGAGGACCACGAATTTGAAATTGCCAGCACTTAAAGAATGTTACTGAGTATTTTGTCACTAATTAATTTCTTCCTTAAAATGTGCATTTATTATGGCAGACAATATTCGGCTCTTAGAATTTCATTAAATGTATATTAAAAAAAGTTTTGGGGAAACACAAAATGTCAAGTCTTCAGTTTTCTTGATAATTTCTTGCTTTTAAACAGTAAGCTCGTTCATCAGAGTCCCCTAGAGAGCCCTGGAAGGTCTGTCAACTTCTGTCCTTCCCAAATATTCTGAACAACGAACATGTGGTAAAGTGTGTCAGTGGTGTTGTTGTAGCAGCACTAGCATTAATAGCAGTGGAAGGTCAAGGCCAAACAAACAACGAAAAAGTCAGAATAGAAAAACAACAAAAAAGGGAGCTCAAGAGGACCGTGTCTTAGTTTATATAGCTATGGCCTCATCATAGATCTTCATTTGATTTCCATAGATCAGAATATCTTCACTAACCTTTTAAAGAGCCCCTATTATACATTAAAAAAGGGTCATATTTTGGTTTTGGGGGTCTCCAACAGCTAGCTAATATGCATGCATGGTCAAAAAACACTTTCATTGTCTTATAATATGCATTTATTTTTACCTAATTATCCCAGTGACTCCTATATGAATCGTTCAGCTATTCATTCGTTCCAAAACCCCTCCTTAGCACGATGCTAAACTGTGCTGATTGGACCGATGACCCAGTCTGTTGCGATTGGTCGACATCATTCAGCGCGAGAGAATGCCCACCATGGCTTATCAATATTGAAGTAGTCATAGTGCTTGCGTGAGCATATCTGCCAACACTCGTTTTTATCTGGAGTCGCCCGTATTTCAGACACCTAACCCCCGAAACTAACCCCCTGGTCTCCCAGTGTATCACTCTATTCTTAACCATAAGTAAAAACAGTGACACACATTCAGTATTAGTGCACACAGCGGCAAAAGCTGAACCATTATGAAACAGGACCGCCACACGTGTGTAGAAGAGCTGATTGAGCCATAGCAACAACAAACAGCAGTGAAACGCAAGCTCACAAACGTATTTTAAACCGTAAACAAAGTGGCACGCGTCACGTTTACAACATGCTTTTAGACGCGATATGAGAATACAAGTTAACCAGATACACTACAAACGGTTACAAGTTACAAAACACAATTAAATGCATCATTTACAAGCTAGAGAAAACAATGAGGCAACCGTTTTAATTGCATATCACTTGTTGGATAGCAGGCCAGATTCACCATCAGACCACCGGGAAATGTACCGGTGCTCCCTATGGCCAGTCCGCCCCTGCATACATCTTTCCATTGTAAGCGTGTAGATTTCAGAAGGGAACACAGAGGGAACACACCACAAGGCTGGGCTATAATGCTGAGGCATTTTTGCAAAAATAAATCTCGATCACTGACTCTTCACAGTCTCATCTCTGGTTTATCTGCACACTTACAATAATATCCAGCTGAGCACAGTGCTCTTCTCTGTGTTGCCAGATGTAGATGACTGACTCCACTCCAAACCCTCCCCAAAAGGTTTTTATCTGCACAATCAAATTCAAAACCGCCCAATCTGGCAACCTTTGCTCGCTGCTGTTGTTTGTGGGCTGGGTTGGGGGTTTTGAATCTTCTGGGGCTGTGCACGCACAAATGGGCTGGGATTATGTTTCGTGTTCACGTCATGCCGAAACGGCTAAAGACTCGTAAGCATAGCGACTCGTTTGAGGAACTATGAGTCGACTCTTTTATGGATGAATCAATAGTTTAAACACTGTGCACTTTCAGATTTAAGCTTTAGCTGGACATTTCACTTCACTTAGAGCTGTGTTACACACTGCATGCAAAGCCCAACATTCTGTCTGCAAACAAGGGCTACACTTAGGTCCAAATAATTAGTGTGAAATCAGCAGCACAGTCCAAATAACAAATGTTCTGTATAACCCTGCCAATCTGATTGATTTGGCCAAATTAGTTTAACATTTAATTTGGATTGTAAGGGGTATTTCAAGCCCTTATCCATTTGACTAAACGTGTAGATGTAATTTGTACTGAAAAGGGGAACTTTTACATATTTCAATAATGAGATAAACATAAACACTTGTTGAATTTCCCTCAGTCTGTGCATTGCAGGATTGTAATAGAGAACTATTCATTAATGTACATCAAACAGCATATGATAAAACTGGAATCTCTTTACACACAATGTGACCTGTATTGGAATCTTTGGCTGCGCAAATATACTGTAAACATTAATTAGTGCCTTCCTTGTGTTTATATAGGTAACAAGGTAATATGCGTCATTGAGTATAATAACCAGTTTCAAAAATCAGAAATCAGAAAGAGCTTTATTGCCAGGTATGTTCGCACATACGAGGAATTTGTTTTCGTGACAGAGCTTCTACAGTGCAACAGAATTACAGAGACAGGACAAAAAACAGATAATAAATATATTCAAAGTGTATGTACATTTGTATTACTATATACAACGTTATATGTGCAGCTGTTATGTGCAAATTGGCATTAAAGTGTGTTGTTAAATAAATGTATGTGTGTTTAAAGTGTATTTGTTATGTGCAAATGGGCATGTAAAGTGTGTTGTTAAATAAGTGTATGTGTGTGTAAGAGTGTATTGCAAGTAGTGGTGTTGGTTCCATGATTGTTATCATCCAGTGTTCATGAGATGGATTGCCTGAGCGAAGAAACTGTTTCTGTGTCGGGCTGTTCTGGTGCGCAGTGCTCTGTAGCGTCGACCAGAAGGTAACGGTTCAGAGTCAGTGTGCTGGGTGTGAGGGGTCCAGAGTAATTTTGGCAGCCCTTCTGCTCGCTCTGGATAAGTACAGTTCTTGGAGAGTAGGGAGGGTTGTACCAATGATTCGCTCAGCAGTCCGAACTATTCGACGTAGTCTTCGAAGGTCAGATTTGGTAGCTGAGCAAAACCAGACAGTTATTGAAGTGCAGATGACTGATTCAATGATGGAGGTGTAGAACTGTTTCAGAAGCTCCTTCCAGCTGACGAAGGAAGTACAGCCTTTGTTGAGCTTTAAGCTTTAAGCTTTATGAGCTTTAAGGCAATATATGAATGTATATAATTATATGCTGTAACTGGTAAAGCTGCTATATTATGCAATGATATACGTAATGTGCTCTCAAGGTTCGAATCAGCTTCATAACCTTTCTATTATTACAGTACAATTACAGTTTGGAAAGGAACTTAACACTGACAGTTGACCACATATTCAGCAACCTTATCACTCTAAAATAAGAAAGTGTCAGAGTAATAAATTTAGGGTTGATTCATTTTAAAAGCATGGTAACTCTGGATTTATATGTGATTTAATCCTTTCTGTACATCTGTGTTAATGAGAGTTGACAGAGCATTATTTTGATTGGAAGGCTGTTGAATTATTGGTAGGGAAATTTTTAATACACTAACCGCCACTTTATTAGGTACACCTTACCAGTACTGGGTTGGACCCCTTTTGCCTTCAGAATGCCTAAATCCTTTGTAGCATAGATTCAACAAAGTACTGGAAATATTCTTCAGAAATGTTGGTCCATATTGACATGATAGCATCACGCAGTTGCTTCAGATTTTTCCTTGATGCAAATCTCCTGTTCCACCACATCTGATAACTGAGGAGGCCATTTGAGGACAGTGAACTCATTATCATGTTAAAAAAAAACAGTTTGAGATTATTCACACTTTATGACATGGCGCGTTATCCTGCTGCTGATGGGCACACCCTGGGCATAAAGGGATGGATATGGTCAGCAACAATACTCAGGTAGGCTGTGGCATTGACATAAGGCTCAATTGGTACTAAGGGGCCCACACCACACTATCCTCCACACCATTACACCACCAACAGCAGCCTGAACTGTTGATACAAGGCAGGATAGATCCATGATTTTATGTTGTTGATGCCAAATTCTGACCCTACCATTCGAATGTTGCAGCAGAAATCGAACCTCATCAGACCAGGCAACATTTTTCAGTCTACTATTGTCCAATTTTGGTGAGCTTGTGTGAACTGTAGCCTCATTTCCATGTTCTTAGCTGACAGGAGTGGCACCGAGTGCGGTTCTGCTGCTGTGGCCCATCTGCCTCAAGGTTCAATCTGTTGTTCATTCAGAGATGCTCTTCTGCATACCTCAGTTGGAACAAATGGTTATTTGAGTTGCTTTTGTCTTTCTATCAGCTCGAACCTCTGGCCATTCTTCTTTTCTCTTTTTCTGACAATTCTCTGTAAACCCTAGAGATGTTTGTGCGCAGGGCTTAACCCTAAGGATTTGCCACATTTTTCTCTTGCCACACCAAAAATAAATACATAATAATAATAATAATAATAATAATAATAATAATAATAATAATAATAATAATAATAATAATTCTTAGCTAAAAATAACTAAGCAAAAGAAAGCAGATGAAAAGCATATCATGTGCAATTACGAAAGGATGATCACATGCGCACAGTTAGCGTTAGGCCCATTAATAATCTGTTCAAATAATGGTTGTAGCAAAAGCAACCACTGCTGCTTAATAAAAAAGACATTTAAAAAAGTCTGGAGCTCTTGAAAGCAGCAGGACTGTGGGTGCACGAGCGTCTTTTTGTCCTGTCTGTTTCAAAGAAAACCGATAACACCAGTTGCATTTCCAAGCACAGATGCTTTTCACAGATGGAAGCGTTTCTTTTTAAAACTTTCAAACACTCGTGCGCATCACATCACCTGTGTGTGCGACACTGAAGCTCTCGTCGGTGAGTGAGAATCACCTGCGTCTCACCGCGAGCATGATCATCCTCTCGTTTGTTATGTACCTGCTCTCTTTTGCTCACGAGAAACCTCAAACTGACCCTAAACTCTGCTTTTAAAGAAAACTACAATTAAAAAACTAACTTTAACCAGCCAAAGTGACTAGTGGGAGTGGCTGTCTAACCCGCCACAGCTAGGGATGGGTGATACCAATATTTATGTTTCCGATCCGATACCAAGTATTTCAAGACAATTATCATCGATATCGATACTTAAATCGATATTTATCAATACTTAAATGAAATAGTGATTATAGTAATGTATAGAAATTAAAAATATGTATATTAACTTTATAATTATTATTATTATTATTATTATTATTATTATTATTATTATTATTATTATTATTATTATTATTATTATTTAAAACACAATTCTTTTTTACATTTATTAAAATTGCAGAACTATAATTGGCTAAACAGCACCATTGATAATGAAAAATAGTATACTGCACGACGGAATTTCTTAACCTCATTTAAAGGTCAGAGCAGCAGAACTTTGGATTGAATCTGGAAATTGAAGTTGCAATATTCATTTGTGCTTCCTGATTTTAATCAGTTTCCAGGTTTTTGTGAAGGAACAACAGAATGTTGGATTTTTTCCCCTTTAGCTGATTACTTTCACGATAACTCCAGATTATACTTCGTTTACATTCAGTCATGATGTTGACAGCTCCGCTCTTGGGTTTTATAACCCACGCTGGTGTCTGTACCACTGTGCCGTAAAAATAACACTGACCTATCAGCGGAGATACGGCGGAAGAATATTATAGTTCCCATTCGTGTTCCCATTTAAGTAAATATTTATACAATATGTGGTGCTATAATTATTTAGATATTTCAAAATCTCTAATCACTCAGATCACTCGATACATTCCCAGTATCGAAAATTGCGATACTTCAGGATTGATCCGCCCATCCCTAGCCACAGCTGAAATCTACCCACACTTGGCGGGTTGGCAGGTGTTAATGTCAAGCCCTGGTTGTGCATGAAAATCCCAGTAGATCAGCAGTTTATAAAATACTCAGACTATCGTTAGAGAAATACTCTCCATAAATCTGAACTGATGATTGGCATGAGGTTCCAGCATCAATATAGATGCAGATCCAGCCACTAGATGCATCCCAATTTGTGTTCTGTTCATAGCTTTTTTTTTCAAATATAATTAAAACAAGTAGTTTGCTCACACTTAAAAATTCACAAAGAAAAACTATACTGTAAATGCCCATATCATGCATTTATTTCATTAAACAGACAACGTGTGGAATGTTGGACACCTCATGCACTCTGCTGTTGCAAGCTTAAGTATGTAGTCAGGGGATGGGGCTCTCAGACTCCTATGATGTTGAATGACAGTATAACCTTATAAATGCAATACACTTGACGGCTGAGTGCATATAAGTGCATATTGTATAGTGTGTCATTTGGGAGACGGCTATTGTCAAAAGAATGTCTGTTGGGATCAAAATAAAGTCTGCACTGCATAATGTACTACAATGTATGTATAATGTATTTAAGTTGTAAATTTAGATGCAGGAGACTGAGAGGTAACTGGGGAGGGTGGGTCATGCACAAATCCCGATGCTTCTTCATGCCATTGTCCTTGATTTCACAATCCAGTACTGTTTGCCATTGAACGTGGGTGTGAAAAGACTATGTCAACAGGGTTTGCGAGGTTACAATTATTATTTTTATTTTTTTTGCTGTAGACCCTTGGGTGATAATTGTCCTGCGGCAATGGCAAGTCTGCCACAGTGATGGCCTGGGGTGTCCTAGTAGTTGTAATAGCACACTGTGATGCAGCTGTTGAGTGTGTGGAGTACAAGCATAATCGGTGCAATTGACAGCATTCACTGGACTGTGGAGAGGGAATTGACTTTCGTGAACAGAAAGTACGTGTGCTCTGTCAGTGTCCTCAAAATCTTTGATGTACAAGATTGTGATGCTAGTTTTATGAATACATTGGTGATGATTTTATTTAGGCTGTGGAGATTGGTTGTCTTTTTTTGTGGTAGATGTATGCGTGTGTGATTTTAACAATGTTAAGTGACAGCCACTGAGAACCTGATATTTCACTTCTTCAGACTTCTTGAAAGTGTAAGATGTCATCATTTACATGTATCTGAAAGACTGTAGAAGATGGACAATGTTGCTCCTTTTTTAGATGTAGAAAATAGCAACCAAAACTGTCCTAGATACAATATGGGTGTTGACATTTTTTATCGGTGATAGTATTTGGAGCACAGTAGTGAACACAGTAGTGTGTAACTGCGTCATACATATATTGGTGTTTAAACCTGATTGGTTTATAACAAATTGTAGGTGTTCATACAATTCAGAGTAAAATCTACAATGATTGTTTATATGAAAACTATCAAGTATACTCCAATAAACAGCAAACACATGCACAAAATATGCATATCTACTTCAAGGATGTCTTGCTTGATTGCAAGCGTCTTATCAAACTTCTTTAATGGAATTCTTCTGGCAGCAGAATCCTGAAGTAATTTACACATGTAATAGACAGTAATATCGATTGACAGCTGTTTCCCATGTCTACATATGTCTATTTCATCTTAAACATATTTGCATTTTTGACCATTTTGACCCGAGGTTTTAGACCACAGGACAATGATTGTGACCATTTATTCAACAACAGTCAGTTCTCTACTGAAGGAAGAATGGAAACTAAATTTTCTAACTGAAAATTTTGTTTTTCTTCCATTGGATATCCCTTATCTATTTATGTCATACGGTGTTATTAATTTGAAGGCCATGTTGTTGTCTGTTCCAATCCCCTTATTCCTACCTGAAATATTTCTATTGCAAATGATGTATTCAATTAATACAAACCCTTTCCAAATGCAAATGCATGCAAAATAACAATAATAATAATAATAATAATAATAATAATAATAATAATAATAATAATAATAATAATAATAATAATAATAATAATAAATAAGTCAGATTTATTAGCCCTCCTGAATTATTAGCCCCCTGTTTCTTTTTTCTTTTTTTTTTATAATTCTACTTAACCCACTTCTGTTGATACAGCAAATTTAGGAACAAAATAGCAAATGGGGAAATAAGGTGATCTTTAAACTTAAGGCGGAACTTAAACTTGAGTTCCTCAATTTATTAAATCCATCCATGTCTATCCACCAAGGGCAGTAGTGTTTAATTACCAGTTTAAATAAATCAATGAATCTCTAACTTTTTTTTTTTTTTTTTTTTGCATTTTTAACTTATAGCACTTCTTCCTCTTCTTAATTTGAACTTTTTAATCATTTCTGTACTTGGTTCAGCTACTTTCTATCACCTACTAAAAAGACCATCTCTTTTCTAATAATGCAATTAACTCGTGGATATTGCATGGCTTGTTGTTTGAGTAACTTTTGACCAAATCAGACCATGTATTGGCACTGTCTCTTATGGTACACCTCATGTAGACTTTTGGGTTCATGACCTTAAATTGGGCTTGCTCAATAAATGCACCTGTACAAGTCCATAGGGTGTCCCATTTGCCAGATTTACACTCTGATGTGTGGTCATAACATCCCCTTTGCATCCTTGATGCAGCCTTCATTGAATCCTGCACTACTGCAGACTCCACACAGCTTAAATTATTTCTCTGAGGAAGTCTTCAAGTTCGAAGTGTCCCATTTGGGACGTGTCCTATGACTGGTTTTATTGCTTCCTCAAAGCCCAAATGAACAGATTTTAATACAAACAAGACTATGGCCTGATCATCCCAAAGGAGGAAGCAGTAGAGTCACATGTATATGACAATACCAGGTGCATATTTTTATTGTCTCTGGTATCACAGTCCATATAATGAGGAATTATAATTATGCAAAAAAAAATCTTAATTATAAAAAAAATATAAAAGTAATAATATGTGAATAAGGTCAAGTGCATCCTGGAATTGATAGTATTGAAACAGTATGTTCACATGCATTACTCATGTTGGCGGAGGGAGGAATATACACTGTTTCGGATATCACACAAGAAAATTCTTGGCAAAAAAATAAATAAATAAAAAATAAAATATGGCCCTCATTCCCACAGCCAGTAATTCAATATCCTTGTTACACAATTTTTCTTTCACAGTAATGTGTGCTGGGCAGCAGTAACATTCATTAACAAACAGTGGCAGTCCACCTCCTTTGCTCTACTAGTCTCCACAGCACGCCTGTCCACGCTCACTAAATGAAAAGATCTAGTGCAACCAATGAGCCTGGTAATCTCTCACTTAACCACATCTCACTAAAACACATGAAACTGATGATACTTCAAAGTGTCATTAATTACTCCATCTTGCTGCCTATCATCAACAATATTTGTTTGTCATTTTCTTATGCTCTCAAATCAAAGGGTGTGTAACCTGTAACAATTCATCCTCTTGCACTAGCACCATTTCAGGTGAGTGAAGTGAGACGCACATTCACAGTCATCAAACACTGATACAAAATAAATAAAATATTCAAAAAGTTAAAAATGTTGCTGCTGTGTGAAACTGCCACATGCATGACACTTTCTTTAAGATACATGAGGCCCAGTGCTAATACATTTACTCAAGCAGTACTATGAATAAAGAATGCTAAATGTGTTAAAATTAATCAAAGCAATAATTCTATGTAAATATTTGTAAGTTGAGTTGACTGTAATGCTGTGTCTATAAATGTATTCAAATATTCAGCTGTCGTTTACAGAGTGAGAAAACGGATCTCAAGGATAAAACTCTAAATCATAAAAAGACACACACATACTGAGTTTGAGACTGTTTTCAGATAAGATAAGCAAAAAGTTTATAAAGACTCCTGCACAGCAAAAAAAAAAAAAAAAATCAGTGTACATTTAACTCAAATTTAGTTTAACTTAACACTCCTTGTGTGTACATATGACTCTCTCAATTTTGGAGTTAAAATAACATTTTCTAAAGTGTGAAATTTGTACTTTACTCACAGAGTTCTTTTAACACAGGAAGAGTTTATCCTTACATCAAACTGGAGTGTGTGTTACTCTTCAAAGTGTTAATATATTAAATTTGTACATTGCTCACTTTATTTAATGAAAAATAAATCTAAATGGATTATGCATGTTTAAGCTAATGAGTGCATATAGTACACTGCTTCTGATGAGAATTAATTTCTTATACCTAATAGTTTATTATATCATCAAGACTTGTAAAACATACTGGTTTGATCACTATTTGTCTGAAAGAAGCAGGTCGAGTAAAAAAAAAAACCTGGACTTCCCATCACTAGTGGGAAATACCCTGCATAATAGGGTTAAGGTTTAACACTGAAAAAAAAACCTCTTAAATTTACGCTCTTTTACAATCGTGGATTAAAATGCACTCTAGTTTTAACACTGAACAACCCCAATATAAATCACACTGTATTTTTAATTTTTGCTGTGTGTACACTTATATAATATAGACTTAAAAAATGTTTTTTATTAAGATTAACTATGTAGTAGAGCTGCACGATTCTGGCTAAAATGAGAGTCATTATTTTTTTTTTGCCTAAAATTCAGATCGCGATTTTCTCACGATTCTGTAGATGTAAAATAAAGGTTAGTTTGAGTAGTCTAGTATTACTGCTATTTCAGAATACAACTATTCAAAATTCTGATGTTGAATTATTATGTTTGAGACATGTGCTTGCAATCTGTAATTGACTACATTATTAGACCATGTTTTTCTACTGGTAAAATCAGACATTTATCATTATCAGATTCCCTCCTGCATTATTAATTCATTCATTTTCTTTTCGGCTAAGTCCCTTTATTAATCCGGGGTCACCACAGCGCAATGAACCGCCAACTTATCCAGCATTTGTTTTACGCAGCGGATGCCCTTTCAGCTGCAACCCATCTCTGGGAAACATACATACATACTCATCCACACCCATACACCACGGACAATTTAGCCAACCCAATTCACCTATACCACATGTCTTTGGATTTGTGGGGGAAACCGGAGCACCCGGAGGAAACCCATGCAACCACAGGGAGAACATGCAAACTCAACATAGAAATGCCAACTGACCCAGCCGAGGCTCGGACCAGCGACCTTCTTGCTGTGAGGTGAACGTGCTACTCACTACGCCACCGTGGCGCCCTCTCCTGCATTATATTTAACATTATATAGACTAGAGTTATACCAACGCTGTTAAACATTTATTATCATGCACAACACTCTGTGTTCTCTATGAAAGAAAAACATATTAAATGGTGCCATAATCATTAATCTAAAATGCGATATGATCATTTAAGTAATGTGTGCTTTCGGTTTTATTTTCACTGCTAAGTGCGGTTCATACTTCCCGCGCAGCTCCCAAACGATCACTCTGTGCCACAAACTAAATGTTATTTACAACTTTATTAGCTGTTATTTACAGCCTGTGCAAGTTCTGTTCACTAAAGTAGGCATCATTCACAGGCGCACATGCGCCTGCCCTCTCTGTTGTAATAGTTCATGGTCAGCTCACGTCACGTTTGTTTTTGCGGCCGCGAATGCATCATTACATGAAGACAGAAATTACATTTTTGGATTAATTATACCTTATAAATTCAGTATGTGACTCTTTCAACACCATTTGGAGGTGTTGCTGAACCCCGTTGCTGAACATTGTATGTAAAACAACGTGGAGACTTGTGCAGCTGCCTTTACCTTTAGTACCCTTAGCCACCTGATCGGTCACCACAGCACTGGTAACCCAGTCTAATTATTAATAAGTTTTCTTGACCTATTTCAGTGTTACCTTGACTATTACTATTTTAGGTTCGAATGCAATTAAATTGATTTATTAAAGCTGACAAACAACCATCAACAAGAATGTAGACAGTGGTCCATTATATTCAAAGAGATAGATGTAACAATGTTGTTTGTGAAAATCTCTTGTTTCCATTTTTTTCTGATAAATCATTAGTTCTTTTGAAAGTCATTTTTGTACCTGTTTAGCCAAGACTTTTGTACTTGATTCACAATGGTGAAAGTTTCTTTAATATATTTATATATTTTCAAGACATTTCTTATTCTTTAGCAACTATTGATTTATATTCTAACATTAACAGCAGATGACACCTGAACCTCAGCACTGAACATTATTTGAAGAAAGCAATTTGTTTCTCTATCTCTGTATGAGTTGAGGAAGAGAGGGTCAGTACTGTATATTTTGGTCAAGTAACTCACTGTGGTACTGTAGCAGCATCCAGGAAATGTTTACATTTTTTGCACATTACATAAATGATATCCGTGCTTCTGCTTTTGTGTTACCATTTTGTTTTTAATGCCAAAAACAACATGCATTTATAATCAAGTTTGAAAAAGTAATAATGTCTGTATGGTATCTGATTTTGTTTTCAATTTACTTATCAGTTTACTATATATAGTTACTGTATTCTCCCCAGGATACAGTAGATTACAGTAGTAAAAAATTACTATTTAAAGATCTGAAAGGGACCTGATGGTTTATAATAAATAAAATTATCACAATAATTATTATAGGTGCTTCAGATCAGGTCGGGCCAATATTCAGCTGTTAGGCACACATCTGGAAAATTCTGTATGCTATTATTTGCTGATTGAAAATAAAAAGATTTTATTAGGTTATTTGACATATTCATATATTGCAAGTGTGCTTCCAAAAGTTTGGATCAGTTTGTATCTAAACAGTCTGCACAGATCCAACATAGTTCAACTGTAAAATAGCTGCACCACAGATTTTTGCCAAACGTGTATGTTTGGCATATCACCCCTTTCCATCTCATCAAATCCTATACCTACCATATTGGTGTACTAGAATCAGACACTCTATTTAGTAAAACTGACTTTGGCTATATGTTACAATGGCAACCTAATTACCATGCAGTGTAGTATTCATTCATTCATTCATTTTCTTTTCGGCTTAGTCCCTTTATTAATCCAGGGTCGCTACAGCGGAATGATCCACCAACTTATCCAGCATTTGTTTTACGCAGCGGATGCCCTTCCAGCCACAACCCATCTCTGGGAAACATCCATACGTTCTCATTTACACACATACACAAGGGACAATTTAGCTTACCCAATTCACCTGTACCGCATGTCTTTGGACTTTGGACCCAGCCGAGGCTCAAACCAGTGACCTTCTTGCTGTGAGGCGAACGTGCTACTCACTACGCCACCGTGGCGCCCGCAGTGTAGTATATAATCTAAATTATTTGCAGGCTGAATGCCAAAAACGCCTATGAAAAACAGAGGGTTTGGTGGAATAAATAATCTGTGGACTGGTTTAACTCTTAAATTCACAAATATTGCTCTGTTATTGTATTTTAGTCTTTAGCAGCTCAGACTCATATATCAAAACACATAGATTTATAACTGGTCCAACAGCAGAAGAGTTCACATTTTAAAGCAAATTGTATAACAGTATCCTGAACATGTAGTTTGATCAGATGACATCCTCAATACATATTCTCAAAACCAACCATCGTATACAGCTTTTTCACTAGATTTTCCATCAAGTAACAGTGCAACTTATAATTAATTGCATGTACACTAATCTGCAGAAAATCTGGTCAAGCTATTACAAGTTTTGGTAATTAATTATACTATTATTATATTATTCAAACATCATGGTTTTTTTTTTCTTTTCTTTCCTGTTTCTGTATATTGTTCACAGATTTGTATTTATACCTTCACCGGCCCCTTTATTAGGTACACCTGTCCAACTGCTTGTTAACGCAAATTTCTAATCAGCCAACCACATGGCAGCAACGCATTGCATTTAGGCATGTAGACATGGTCAAGACGATCGTCTGCAGTTCAAACCAAGAATCAAAATGGGGAAGAAATGTTATTTAAGTGACTTTGAACGTGGTATGGTTGTTGGTGCTAGACAGGCTGGTCTTGGTCTAAGTATTTCAAAAACTGCTGATTAACTGGGATTTTCATGCAAAAAAATCTCTATGGTTTACAGAGAATGGTCTGAAAAAGAGAAAATATCCAGAGAGCGGCAGTTCTAGTGACGCAAATATGCAGAATGAGCATCTCGGAACGCAGATGGGCTAGAATTGATTTTCTGATGAGTCTTGCGACATTCAGATGGTAGGTTCAGAATTTGGCATCATCAACATGAAAGCATGGATCCTGCTTTGTATCAGCGAATCAGGCTGCTGGGGCTGTAATGGTGTGGTGAATATTTTCTTTGCACACTTTGCTCCCATTAGTATCAATTGAGCATCGTGTCAACGTCACAGCCTACCTGAGTATTGTTTCTGACCATGTCCATCCATTTATGACCACAGTGTACTCATCTTCTGATGGGTACTTCCAGCAGGATAACGCACCATGTCATAAAACGTGAACCATCTCAGACTTGTTTCTTGAACATGACAATGAGTTCACTGTACTCAAACACAGTCACCAGATCTCAATCCAACAGATCCCCTTTGGGATGTGGTGGAACTGGAGATTCACATCATGGATGTGCAGCCCACACATGTCAATGTGAACCAAAATCTCTGAAGAATATTTCCAGTACATTGTTGAATATATGCCAAGAGGGATTAAGGCAGTTCTAAAGTGGCTGGTAAGTGTATTTTTTTGCTGTTTGTAGTGCATTGTATCTGGTAAATAATCACAGTGCTTCACTTTTTCCACATTTTGTTATATTACCTCCATATTAAATCATTTACAAAACATAAAATGGGTTAAATTTTTGTTTTAAGTAAAATTCTACCCCACAATGACAACATAAAAGACATTTTTTATTGTAGCGAATTTAAATAAAATAAAAACTGTAAATAAACTCGGGGCGTCATGGTGGCACAATTGCCTCACAGCAAGAAGGTTTCTGGTTCGAGCCCTGGCTGGGCCAGTTGGCAGAAATTCGCATGTTCTCCCCGTGTTCGCGTGGGTTTCCTCTGGGTTCCCCTACAGTCCAAAGACATGCACTATAGGTGAGTTCAATAAGCTAAATTGGCCACAGTGTATGAATGCAAGAGTGTATGGGTGTTTCCCAGTGTTGGGTTGCGGCTGGAAGGGCATCCGCTGTGTAAAACATATGCTGGATAAGTTGGCGATTCATTCTGCTGTGGCCAACCCTGATTAATAAAGGAACTAAGCTGAAAAAAAAATGGATGAATGAACTCATATGTACATAAGCATTAGCAGCCTTTACGTTAACACTCAAAAGTGAGTTCATGTGCATCCTACTGATCATCTTTTGGTGCATTCCAAATGGAATATATCACTCTTGAGAGGACTGTTGTTTGGTGTCGCACTCTGCATTCCATTCAGAGGAGCTGATCCCTATGTGCTAATCCTTTCGCAGCTGTCAATCAGGAGGGTAAACCCTGGAATCGAAGTGAGACAAGTGGTTCAAGTGTTAACAATAATCACCTGTGCTCCACACTGGTCTTGAAGCATACAGAGGAGCTCCAGAATTTGCAGTTGTCTGTGGGGTCCTGCCGTCACACTTTTTGTTTTGTTTATTATATATTTTAACTTGTTCAAAACATACATTGGTTTTCACCTCCTTTTATCCATCCAGAGCTGAGACTGTGGAGTGTGGATTACAAGTGACACTCATTAACACTTACGCCACTGACCTCTCTCCACTCCCACAGCTCTCGGACCCACTACAATTGCTACACCTGCTTCAGAGAAATCTGAACCTCAGACTGCAGTGAAAGTTCATTTTTTTTTTAAAAAGGGGGAGTCGCGGATGAAAGTGAAGAAGGTTGGGGAGTCATGGAAGAAAGTGTGATTTCAGATTTCAAAGGTGCCAGATCCGGATCTGGATCCGGTTTGTTCTGGCACAAATTAAGCCCTGCCCAGACTTGAACTTGATTGAGCATCTCTGAAGAGATGTGAAAATGGTTGTTAACCAATGCTCTCTATGCAACCTGATAAAGTATAAGAAATACAGCAATTAAAAACTGCTCAGAAATAGGTGTGTCAAGCTTGTAGTGTCACACTCAAAAGAATCAAATACTTTAATATTGAACAAGTGAATACTTACGGTATGTATGTGTTGTTGCTGCTGCTGCTGTAAACACTATTACAAACGTTGGGTCACTAGCATTCAGTTGTTTAGAATGAATAAAGGGAGGAATACTAATAAGATTTATATCTTACTTATAAACATGTGAATTACATCCAAAGTCACTAAAGATTTGAGGTATGCGTTTAACCGCTAATCACTAAGCTGGAGCCAGCCATGCAAGAAAAAATTATTTGTGTCATTGTCTGTGGTGAAATGGCAGTGCTTGAAATTTGTGCTGGTAGGCTTTTCTGAATGAGCAGCTTCTGATCTGAAAGAAAGTGCAGAGGATGACATTTGCAGCAGTCGAGACTTATATTTGCTATTTTAATTTCAAAAGAAGTGAAAGTAATTTATTGACTGAGTGCACAGAGTCCTGTGGGCATATCTCTGCTCTGCCTCTCCGGCACGTCTGGCGGTCTCACTGGGGTGTGGGTATTTTAGGCTATTGTGCACTTGCTGATTGTAAGATGTGCTGTAATGATTAGAGTAGCTTATCTGAGCTGTGCTTAATTCCCCTGTGACTGGAAGAATTTGCATACAATCATGACCCATAGGTCCTAACAGCTTGATTAGCCATATTTCCCTCCAGAATACAGTCACTGTGCACCAAGGTTAAAGATGCCAGCAGTACAATTCTACCCAAAAAGAATGATGATAGGTTGAAAAATATCTCTCAGCAGTGGAAAGTCTTTAGGGTCTGTACATAAAAGGACTGTAAGCATAAACAATTTTTTATCATACACAATTTCGGCACAAGTAATATAAATCATATGAGCTCCACTTGTCATTAACAACCCTCCCATTCTTTGTGGTGAAATTAAATATTTACATCTCATGACCAGACTACTGAATCAAATAACAGTTATCAAATTTATATATTTAAAGTTCCAAACACTTATGCATTGCAAAATGCACCGCAAGCACCGTGGCAATAATTGCTGCCATCATAACGGGCAGATTAATGGTTCTCGCTGAGTAGTAAGTGGCTCTGCGCTATAGCGAGCTTCCAATCTTTCATCTCACATTGTGCTAATTTGATTTTTCACCCATATACAAATTGCATAAAAAACATACTGAGACATCCTGTTGTTGTAAAATAGCTGTGAATTCATGAGCATCTCGGCTTGAGAGTTGAGTTTATCATGAGGAATATGTATGTTTGTAGAAACATAAGGCTTAGGTCGAGTATAATACTCTCTCTTCTGTCTTTCCCAGCTGGAATTAATGTATCACTGTTTGTTACAACATGAGTCATACCCAAATCACCTTGACCTGTTAGGGCAGAAGAAGTGTGATTTCCTTCCAAACAGCCTGCTTTTTATAACTACTTTACACAGGAGGAGATGCCATTCCAAGAGAAAAAGTAAAATAAATTGTCCTTTATTTCCAGGGTTTAGTCACTTGAGAAATGAAGTAATTTGTCATACATGTTTTCCTGCTGAGTTTTAGGCAAGAAGCTATTGTTTTCCAAACTGTATTCTTCTGAACTGTTTCTGACTTTTGACCATACGCCGGCTGTGTGGTCAGCGAGTGTGAAACTAGATGTGACGGGCGTTCGATGACTGCAGGGCGCTGATGCAGAGACTTTTATAAAACTGAAATGACGGACATGTTGTCCAACCACAGGGGCTGACAGAGAGAGAAATGTCTGTTTTGATCTTTGAACAGGTGTAAAAACCTGCCAGTGATATATTTCTGAGAACATGAAGGTCCAAAGGAAATGAAGTGTAAAATGTGATTTCAGTCCGTTTTTGAAGCTTTTGAGATTGTCTGCCTGCTTTTGGCCTTGACTTTAATTAATGGAAATATTTTGGTGGTCAAATTAAAAATCTGATTATGAATAAAGGTTGATTAGGAAAGCTGAGATATTTGGCTTTTAAATCACAAGGCAGGGGCTCTTTTTTGTCATTGTGCTCCAGGTATTGAGTTCCTGTAGCTCAGTTGAAATAACGCAACTAATTTCAATTGCTTCTTTCCTTCTGTAATAAGGCTGCATGTGGACTTTTTTTTATTTACCTTCATGTAGCTCAGAGTCATTTAAAAACAAATCAGCCTAATTTACTTTTAAGTCACTCTTGTATTGAATGCAATTAAATGAGTGATGGAAGAAATGACTGAATTACTATCATTGTCTACCTTGCACCCATTCGAACACATTGTCAATAGAATGCATTAGAAAACACTTGCCCGAAGCTCTCCTTAATTAGTACTATATTTATTCTAACAATGGGAGTAGAGGAAGGAGAACGAGAGAGAAAGAGATGGAGACAAGGAGAGAGTTGATCTGATGTGCATCCTTTTGACTATTAATGTGAATGTTTTTATCGTTTCAATATATTGCACAGCTTGAATGCTGTGATGACTTTATTTCCCTTCACAAGTTAGTTGACAAACAGTGCAACATGCATTTAAAGACATAAGTATTATTTCCATAGACCACCAGCTTAACAATGAGTGTGATACAGCTGTATATGCTCCTATATACACTGTAGACAATTATGCATCTGTCACAAACAACTGTACTGTGGGACTTCAGCACTCAAGTAATAAATAAACCATTTCAAATATAATATATTGAACCAATACCATGCTTATATTGTATGTTTATGCACAGACGATTCATCAAAACTTTGTATTAATTTTCAGGACAGACACAGAGTCATCACACACCAGCCCCGATCTCAAAGCTCTCACCACTATCACCTTGCCCACATGTCAGTGTGCTAGTAAGCTAAATGAGGTTAGCGTGTCACTTTGAGGAGGAAAATCTATTTCAGAAAGCTTTTAGGGGCAGGTGTGGGAGTCTCTCGCCTGCTTCTGTGATCCATGGCACAGCTTGGTTTTACAAGGTGCTCTTTTCACTGTCACCCAACTGGAAAATGCCTCTGCCACATTTCATGCATTCATCCCATTTTTCTCTCTGCTTGTCATTTCGGCTGCGCAGCCTCGCTAATATATAAAAAATAACCAATGCTTCCTCTGTTTCCTCCACATTTCAAATGCAATGCAAAATCCTCATGACATGGTGCTTTCAGAGAGCACTTTATTTGAGAGTAAAAGCGAAATGAAAGGGAGTGAAGATGGAGGGGACAGTGAACCGCCTGCCACTTTGTTATAAAAGCTATGTTGCTAAACTTTAAATGGACAATAGTTAAAAAATGAATGAAGGAATGCCTACGCCAAATTTAGGGACTGTCTAAAAGCACCCAGTGTGGTTTTTACTGTGGCTTTTTTTTCCCTCGACTTGATCTGCATAGACTCAAAAGTGCTAAAGCAGCATTAAAAGGGAAACAGAACTGTGATGTGTTTTAATGTGTTCTCTTTCCTTGTTATATTTAGATATCGTAGTACATCTATGCCAGGGGTGTCCAAACTCTGTCCTGGAGGGCCGGTGTCCTGCAGATTTTAGCTCCAACACACCTGCGAGGATGTTTCTAGAAAGCCTAAGGCTGCGTCTGAAACCACCTACTACTCAGTAGGTTTTGCATTTGAATTTAAACGTATTACTCGGCCGTTAGAAAAGTATGTTCTACACAGTATGAATGTGAGAAGTATGAATGGAATTCGGACATACTACATCCGCCATTTTGTCACGGTCACGTGACCTACCTGCGTCAGTTGCGTCGCTTCACTCCCATTCATGAATTCTCTCGCGGGGCATCATGGGATAGCGCAGCGTGCATGGGATGCGCACTTCAGAATCTCGCCGAAAGTAGTAAGTCATCCGGGTACTTCTCGCATACTGATTTTCGAATTCTATGAATTTGGACATACTACTCGGCACGCATACTGGTTTTAGCGTACTGTTTAGTATGGAAGTATGCGGTTTCGGACGCAGCCTAAGAGCTTGATTAGCCAGCCCAGGTGTGTCTGATTGGGGTTGGAAGTAAACTTTGCAGGACACCGGCCCTTCAGCATTGAGTTTGGACACCCCTGATCTATGCAAATGGGACTGTACACAGAAAGTTCTGCTTTTGTGCGTCTTTATCTTTTTGTACATGATTAAGTGAAGTTTATTTATAAACTAATTTCGAGAGGATCACATGCTTATGATTGACACGGCTGGCCCAGAGTCAAGCTAATGCACAGTACACCAATCAGACGATTACCAACTTAGTATAAATAACCTAAGCATCTTACCTTAGTCATCTTCGTCTTAAAGAATCCCCCCTTCCACCTCCTATCCTCCCTTTTCCATAGGGCAGCACGGCGTCCCAGTGGTTAGCACTGTTGCTTCACAGCAAGAATGCCTCTGGTTCGGGCCTCTACCCAGCCAATTGACATTTCTGTGCGGAGTTCATGTTCTCCCCGTGCTCGCGTGGGTTTCCCTCGGCTCCTCCGGTTTCCTCCTACAGTCCAAAACATGAGACATAAGTATAAATTGACTTAAACAAATCAGCTCCATACCCAAATTCCACCAGCAGCATACCCTCATAGCAATTTATAAGCAGCAGGAGGACGGGGGGTTCTCGAGATCTACCTGAGCTCAAACTTCCCTCTTACCCTGCAAACGGGAGGGAGCCCCGGGCTCGAGGGGCTTATGAGCTCAGGGCTCTCTCCCGGGACAGCATGCCAAACTAGCTTTATCATCAATCATCAGCTAAGTGTGAACTCTTAAAAATGTTCTCAAGACCTAATGGAATCGCACAAATGTTTTAAAATCACTAGAGTCATTCATTTAAAGCACAGAGTAAACCTACTGTATTGACTAGGGATGGGCCAATTATAAGATTCCAATTAATATTAAGATTCCTATTAAGATTCCAAGATATAAGATAACCTTGGATAATAATTTCAGTTTCATGATATCACGTAATTGTGATTATTGCTCCAAAACAAGTTATTTTTAATTGTCTGGGTAAAAAAACAACAACAACCACTTTTCTCCCTCATTGAACACACTATATTTCTTTTAAGAAACATTTAACATATTTTGGACCAGTAGGTTTTGACGTTGAGGTTCCTTTTCTGCTGAAGATTCTGTTGTCAAAAAACCCTAAATTAAATAGTTGTGAAAAATGTGTAAAAAAAACAAACAAAACAAAAACCTTATATATACCTTAGAAACGGTATAAAAGAAAACTTTTGTGGTTTTAAAACATTGACTTTTCCGAACTGCAATTTATAAAAAATGAGGGTTATCAAATGGGGGTTATTATCAAATTGGGGTTATCGCCCCATGCCTAGTCTTGATTCTGGGAATACTGGCGGTAGTCTGCCATGCAAGTGTCATATTGCAAATAATGTGCATATGTAAGAGGAAACTCAAAAGTGGGTTAAATTGAACTTTTTATAAATAGTGAGCAACATGCAGGATAAGTACCATTTTAACAAACGACTAAACAAATTCCTTTGCATGTGTCCTTTTCATGTGGCATTGAATCAGAATCAGAATCAGAATCAGTTTTATTGCCAAATGTGCTTCAGACACACAAGGAATTTGCTTTGGCTACAGAAGCTTCCAGTGTACATAAAGTGACGAGTGACAACACAGAATAAATATATAAAAAAGAAGACGATAGACATTAAACAGATGCAGTCAGTCCAACGACCTGGATGTTGAAATGTATGTGCAGATTTTTATAAGTATACAGGTTATAAGGTGCTGTGTGCAAAAGCGTAAGTATTGCATTGTATGTTGTTATAAGGTACTGTGTACAGATGCGTAAGAAGTATTGCATTGTATGCTGTTATAAGGTGCTGTGTACAAATGCGTAAGGAGAAGAAATGCAATGTATATTATTATAAGGTGCTGTGTACAAGTGCGTATCAGAGAGTATTGCACGATTATTGCACAATAGAGAAATATTAACTGTTCATGAGGTAGATGGCCTGAGGAAAGAAACTTTTCCTGTGTCTGGCAGTCTTTGTGCTCGGTGCTCTGTAGCGCCGGCCAGACGGTAACAGTTCAAACAGGAAGTGTGCTGGGTGCGAGGCGTCCAGGGTGATTTTGCGAGCCCTTTTACTCACTGTGGAAAAGTATAGTTCTTGAAGTGTAGGAAGGGTAGTGCCAGTGATTCGTTCATCAGTCCGGACTATTCGCTGTAGTCTACGGAGGTCGGATTTGGCTGCTGAGGCAAACCAGACAGTGATTGAAGTGCAGAGGATGGACTGGATGACAGCTGAGTAAAACTGCACGAGCAGCTCCTGTGGCAGGTTGAACTTCCTCAGCTGACGGAGAAAGTATAGTCTCTGCTGGGCTTTCTTCACAATAGAGTCTATGTGAGTGTCCCACTTCAGATCCTGAGAGATGGTGGTGCCCAGGAACCTGAATGACTCCACTGCAGCCACAGTGCTGTCCATGATGGTGAGCGGGGGGAGTGCAGGGGGGTTTCTCCTGAAATCCACTATCATCTCCACCGTTTTGAGCGTGTTCAGCTCCAGATTGTTGTAACTGCACCATAAAGCCAGCTGCTCCACCTCCTGTCTGTATGCAGACTCGTCACCGTTCCGGATGAGGCCGATAACAGTAGTGTCGTCTGCAAACATCAGGAGCTTGACGGAGGGGTCTTTTGCGGTGCAGTCGTTGGTGTACAGGGAGAAGAGCAGTGGGGAGAGAACACATCCTTGGGGGGCACCAGTACTGATGGAGCGGCTGTCAGACGTGATTTTGCCCATTCTGACTAGCTGTTGTCTATCTGTCAGAAAGCTGGTGATCCACTGACAGACAGAGCTAGGAACAGAGAGCTGGGTCAGTTTGTGCTCGAGCAGTGATGGGACGATGGTGTTAAAGGCAGAACTGAAGTCCACAAACAGAATCCTTGCGTAGTTCCCTGGTTTGTCCAGGTGTTGAAGGGTATAATGCAGGCCCATGTTGACTGCATCATCCACAGACCGGTTTGCTCTATAGGCAAACTGCAGGGGGTCCAGCAAAGGTCCAGTGATGTCCTTCAGATATGCTAAAACCAGTCTTTCAAATGACTTCATGACCACAGATGTTAAGGCGACAGGTCTGTAGTCGTTGAGTCCGGTGATCTTTTGTTTCTTCTGGATTGGGATGATGGTGGAGCGTTTATAGCAGGATGGAACTATGCGCTGTTCCAGTGATCTGTTGAAGATCTGCAAGAAAATGGGTGCCAGCTGGTCAGCACAGGTTCTCAGACAGGCTGGTGAGACACCGTCTGGGCCTGGCGCTTTCCTTCTCTTCTGTTTACTGAAGACCTGACGCACATTATCCTCACTGATCTGAAGATCAGGGGGGGAGAGGGAGATGTCTGTAGGTGTTGATGGCTGTGTATAAAGATGGTCAGGGCGGTTGTGGCTGGAGGTGGGTAGAGGTGTTGATGGCTGTGTAGAGGGTGTCTGGTCGAAGGTGTCAAATCTGCAGTAGAACATATTCAGGTCGTTAGCGAGAAGTTTACTGCCATCGATACTGGGGGGAGGTGTTTTGTAATTCGTGATGGTTCTCAGCCCAGTCCACACTGATGCAGGGTCGTTAGCAGAAAACTGGTTTTCCAGCTTTTTTGCATAGTTTTTTTTAGCCAGACCAATCTCCTTTGTTAAAGTGTTCCTGATTTTATTGTAGAGAATCCTGTCCCCACTCCTGTAGGCATCCTCTTTGACCTGACGAAGCTGTCTAAGTTTTGGTGTGAACCATGGTTTATCATTGTTAAATGACAAGTAGGTCCTGGTAGGGATGCATAACTCCTCACAGAAACTAATGTATGATGTTACGGTCTCTGTGAGCTCATCCAGGTCAGTGGCTGCAGCTTCAAAAACACTCCAGTCAGTGCATTCAAAACAAGCTTGTAAGACCTGCTCTGTGTCGTTGGTCCATCTATTAACAGTCCTTAATACTGGCTTAGTAGTTTTTAGTTTTTGCCTGTAAGTTGGTATAAGATGAACCAGGCAGTGATCGGAGAGTCCTAGAGCTGCTCTGGCCACGGAGCGATATGCATCTTTTATTGTTGTGTAGCAATGGTCCAGAATGTTATTGTCTCTGGTAGGGCATGTAATGTGCTGTCTGAATTTAGGCAGCTCATGTGTGAGTTTTGCTTGGTTAAAGTCCCCAAGAATGATAAAAACAGAGTCTGGGTGTTTTTGTTCTGTCTCTGTGATTAGATCAGCCAGCAGTGAAAGAGCAGTACTCACGGTCGCGTGCGGTGGGATGTAAACACTGGTCAGGATAAACGAGGAAAACTCCCGCGGCGAGTAGAACGGCTTGCAGTTAATGAAAAGCACTTCCACGTCAGGACAGCACATCTTCTTTAACACAGTTACATCCGTACACCACCTTCTGTTGATGTAAAAGCATGTCCCACCACCGCGCGTTTTCCCCGTTGCCTCCGTGTCGCGATCTGCTCTGTACAGCTGGAAGTCTGGAAGTTGTAACGCGCTGTCCGGTATGGCTTCGTTTAGCCAGGTTTCCGTAAAACACAGCGCAGCAGAGTTGTTAAAG
This sequence comes from Danio albolineatus, assembly GCA_903798035.1. Taxonomy (NCBI): domain Eukaryota; kingdom Metazoa; phylum Chordata; class Actinopteri; order Cypriniformes; family Danionidae; genus Danio; species Danio albolineatus. The sequence continues at coordinate 2,367,644 of CAIGQQ010040079.1, read as the reverse complement.
TCCTTATTTATGCGTGTGAGCAGAAGTAATTCCTCCATTTTGTTAGGAAGAGAGCGTAGATTCGCGAGATGTATGCTAGGAAGCGGCCTTCTGAAACCGCGCAGTCTTTTTCTGACGAGCGCGCCAGCTCGCTTCCCCCTCCTGCGCGTCTTGTAGCGCCGAGAACAACGCTCTGCAAAACGCCGGAGAAGTCAAAAAACGGCTGGTGATCAATTGGTGTGCACTGCAGGATGTTCAGCAGCTCATCCCTGGTATAACTGATCACGCTGGATGAACACAAAACAGGAAAAACAAACAAAAACATTGCAACAGCTGAGGAGCTCTGTACCGCGGCGGCCATTCTCGGCGCCGTCCGATGACGTCAAAAAGTAAAGTGTTCTGATTATTTCACTTCAGTGTTCATTCCGGAGCCTTGACTGTTATTTTTAATTTGCCAGCATGTAATTTTTTTTCTTCTCAGAAGTGCATTTGGTTACATACTGTATATATAATCATGTTTTACTGAAACTGCGAATAAGAAAATGAACACCAAATTGTCATTTTTGGTTAAACTATCTCTTCATGTCAAATTGCATTTGTGGATGTGCCAGTGGCTCTGCTTGTGTTTTTTTAAGATAAGACAAAAACAATTCACAAATGCCTGATGAAGAGAGACAAGCATGTGGATCTTCATCCATAAGTTACAACTCAGCACTTTTGTTTCAATCTCCCTTTTGTATGACAGACTTTTCTGCAGTGGGAACCACTCCCAGAGCTTCAGCTCTTTCTTTGCTTTCAGACGCTGATCTAGCCTGAGTTTACCCACGGCTGTATGTATCTGGTGAGTCACTTTTCAGATCTGTCACTGTCAGGTTTCTTAGCAACAAGAAGAGTAGAAACAAGTTACAGACGTTTACAAGTTAATTATTATACAAGTACGCAGTTCTACAGCTAGATCTTAGAATGATCATGTATGTAGGCAGTTAGCAACATGTGATTGTGAAGCGTGTGTGTTCAAGTGAGGATTGTAGGAAATTGGTCTACTGACTGACTAAAGTATTCAGTGCATGTAAAGTGAAGAGTGTTTCAATCTACAGGTGGTTTGTCAAGCCCACTCATCTGTGCAAAGCACACTCATAAATTGACAATGTGTTTTATCTAGAGATATGGAGTGATTGTAAGAAAACGTCTGGTGCAGATGTGCAAACAGGTGCAAGTGTCGTTTAAAGGGTCATACGGATGAAAGTGGGTTTTCTACACGTTGTTTTGTCAAGCCCACTCACCTGTGTGAGGCACACTCAGAATTGCATAATGTTTTGTTTTCATGTGGTGGGGAGGACAGCAGAGGTGGTCCTGGTTTTGCAAGCTGGAATTGTGGATAATATTTCATAGGAGGTAAGATGATTGGAGTTAAGGGCCTCAACAGCTTGTGAAAAGAAACTGTTGAGTAGTCTATATAAGTGGGCTCTAATACTCCAGAGCCATCTTCCTGATGACAAGAGCTGGAAGGGATGGGTTGAGTCTTTCACAATACTGGTAGCTTTGTTGAAGCACTGTGGAAGGAAAAAGTCCTGAATGAGAAGGAGTAGGGCACTCTTTACTGTCCGCTGGACAGTCTTGTGGTCAGCAGCACTGCAATTTATGTACCATGCAGTGATGCAGCTCAATGGTTCCCCTGTAGAAGGTGATGAGGATAGGTGGGAGACTTGCTTTTTCAGTCAGCGGAGAAAGTGTAGGCATTGGAAAGTGTAGAGGATTTACATTTACAAGTTAAAACATTTGTAAACATATTTTCACCCATCAGAGAGAATTCATTAGTTCTTCAATAGTGGCAGCATGCCAATATCTAAAGTGCCCTATTATGCTTTTTAAAGATTCTTCGTTTTGTTTTGGAAGTGTCCTATAATGGTTTTACATCCATCCAAGGTCAGATTTTCTCTTTGATTTCCCCATAATATACAATGCAGCTTTATATCTGTTCTCACAGTGTTCTGAAAGTCGACTCTTCTCATCGACTGCACTGATTGGTTAGATGGTGTACTGCTTACAGCACATAAAACAATAAATGTCCTTTACTAGATCTAAATTCCAGCATCAACATCTTCTTAATACTTGTATACACAGTAGTATGAACAGTAATGATGGTTTTTGTTTCACTCTATCAATTCAAGCCTGAGTCAACATTCTTTGGAATTGCATAAAAAGTGGTTTTGTTTGTGCAGAAAACAGCTTCCTCTCTTTTTAAACTATTCTATGCATCAGCTATACAACTGAAGGATTTGAGGTTGGCTAATAAAGACCATACTGGCATTATGTGAATTTGTTTAAAGCAGATTTCTGCAGGAAATAAGACTGGAATTATAACTATTTAATGCACTTTAGATATGTTTTTTTTTAATTGCTATTATTTTTTAGGTGATAATGAAATTTATTTTAAACTGTGTGATTAAGTTTAGAGTGAGTAATTGGTCACTCCTGAATCAAAATACAAGATTAATATGGCTGGTTGATTGTTTATTAGATAGATAGATAGATAGATAGATAGATAGATAGATAGATAGATAG
>CAIGQQ010040079.1:2348994-2362901 GCA_903798035.1 Danio albolineatus | reverse complement strand
TCTTTCTTTCTTTCTTTCTTTCTTTCTTTCTTTCTTTCTTTCTTTCTTTCTTTCTTTCTTTCTTTCTTTCTTTCTTCCCTTCTTTCTTTTTTTCTTTCTTTCTTTCTTTCTACCCAATCAAGCACCCTGAAGTCATTTATGTATAGAATTCAGGGCCATTTCTAGTCTTAATGTCACCTTAGACAGGTTACTATAGTAATTACAGGGGTATTGGAATGCTGTACTTCCTCTTAAAATGTGATTTAAAAAACACCCTGCATAGTGTAAATAATAATGTGTTTACTTAAATAATTGTGTATGCAATAAAGCAATGTATTTAGGGCAAAAATGAGTTTAACATTTGCATTATTCGTAGTTCCTCCTCATAATTGGTTGGTTTATGTTTGCTTAAAAAAGTTAATTCTCCAGCTAGCAATAACAACATTACCTGCTTGATGGATTGTGATGTCTAAAGTGATGCAAACAGCTGCTTGAAGCCCATGTTAATTACTTCAAATTATTATTATTATTTTATTTTTATTAAAATGTTATTTTAAATTGTAAAAAAAACAAAAACAAAAAAAACATTTAATTATTATTTAAAGATCAATTACTTACTGTTTGTTTGGCGAGGGATGGGGGTGAGGTGGTGCTCTCATTAGGCCCCCTGTGGTTGGTGGTACTCAGATTAAATTGACATGTCTGCTGATTCATCCATTCATTTTCTTGTCGGCTTAGTCCCTTTAATAATCCGGGGTCGCCACAGCTGAATGAACCGCCAACTTATTCAGCATTTTTTTTATGCAGCTGATGCCCTTGCAGCTGCAACCCATCTCTGGGAAACATCCATACACACTCATTCACACACATACACTACTGACATTTTAGCCTACCCAATTCACCTGTACCACATGTCTTTGGACTGTGGGGGAAACCGGAGCACCCGGAGGAAACCTACGCAACCACGGGGAGAACATGCAAACTCCACACAGAAATGCCAACTGACCCAGCCGAGACTCGAACCAGCGACTTTCTTGCTGTGAGGCAAACGTGCTACTCACTACGCCACCGTATACCCAACACGATTCATGGGGGGGGAAAAAAACAAAAAACATTTGAAGTGGATCAAAATTGTCTTAGTTTAAGAATGGGTGTTGTTCATTATGTGTGTGTGTGTGTGAGTGTAAACACATTCAGTTTTATTTACTAAACTGTTTAGACACATTTGTCAAATGGAAAATAGTAAAGGAGATCCATCATGGTGGGTATTTCATGCATCTGATTAGCCTGGGTATTTGCTGCATATCTGAATACAGAAACTCATCCATCATCCTGTTTGTGGACACAAGCTCTCAATAGACCCGTTGCTGTCATGTCTCCATGACAGCATTGCTCATTAATATCTAACCATATGCTATAAGCTCTGACACTCTGATAAACAGAAGCCATCCAGTCTACGCAATTCATATTTTAGCAGCGTATAATAGTGTATGTTCAGATTTGCAACATGTCGTCATCATGTTGACTCACTCATCAATAGTTTAAAATGTATCTTTGTAATGCATCATTTGTAGGTAATGTAGAGTGAAACAAGACTGATGCAACGCTTGCAATCCTTCACCTCTTTTACTTTATCTGCTTGCACATTGCTGAAGCACATTTTCGCATACACTTTTGAGAGTTCACAGGTAATGCGACGAATTATTCAGTAGTTACCGCGGGTATGAAAATAACACCTTCATTTTCCAGGCTGTGACAGTGGTATCCGCTCACGGTGATTTATTGAAGAATGTGGGATGGAAGCAACAAGACGTATAAACACAGTGCTGCAGAAGCTGACCTTTAATCAAGTCACGTCACATGAGTGTTTTGTCTGTGTGCATGCATATGAATGTGTATGAGTGTGAATGTGCGACTGGAGGAGGCTTAAAGAGCCTTGACACCATCTTCAGTGTCCGGCAGTGTTGACCTTGGTGTGAGAACAGACTTGTCTCAGGGCAAACAAGTACTTGATATCATTTTCTAAGACAGCAGGGAGGTTGGCCATTATCTGAATCGATGGTGACAGTTTAGAGTGAGCGTGAAGACAACATAGCCATCACTCACCTTCGTGATCTTGGGATATGACTTCACTATCATGTGACAGCTCTCTCGCCTTCTGCTGTTGTTGAAGCGGTCACTTTGCTGACAGGATGGGGTGACCTTAGATAGTCTGCATCATGTAACACATGATATTAAAAGAAGCCAATTAGCATTTTTCTGATTTCCTCTGAATAAATTTGAGCAATTGCTTCATCGAAAATGCTTGTTTTCAGAAATAAAGAAATAAATGAAATAAATAGATGTTTATTTATTTATTCATTCATTCATTTTCTTTTCGGCTCAGTCCCTCTATTAATCCGGGGTCGCCACAGCGGAATGATCCGCCAACTTATCCAGCATATTTTTACGCAGCGGATGCCCTTCCAGCCGCAACCCATCTCTGGTAAACATCCACACACACTCATTCACACTCATACACTACGGACAATTTAGCCTACCCAATTCACCTGTACCACATGTCTTTGGACTTGTGGGGGAAACCAGAGCACCCGGAGGAAACCCACACAACCACGGGGAGAACATGCAAACTCCACACAGAAATGCCAACTGACCCAGCCGAGGCTCGAACCAGCAACCTTCTTGCTGTGAGGCGAACGTGCTACCCACTAGGCCACTGTGGCGCCGTTTATTTATTTAGAAATTTCAAAAATAGTATATAAAAATGATATAAAAGCTGCCATTATTAATAGCTTTTACTGAAAAACATAATAAGGGTCACATGACTTTCACATGTGCTATGGCATATTTAAATCACATGTGACATACATTTGGAACACCCATGTAAAATAAATTACAGTTTAGAACATTTTCATGCTGAACGTCAACACATCACAACACAAATGCCCAAGTGCTCTAAACTCTAAACACATATTCATGAATAAATATGGTAACATTTTATTTCGATGGTCCATTTGAGTATTAGTAGACTGTCTACTTAATATCTGCTGATACTGACATTCAACAGATATTTAACTGACATTTAAGAAACTTTGCAAGTACATGTCAATTTACATTCACCCTACCCCTAACCCCAACCCAACAGTCTACTTATAATCTAATGAGAATTAGTTGTAATGTAACTTAGATTCAACAAACGGACCATCAAAATAAAGAGTGACCATAAATATTCATTTAACCGCTGATCAGAATCTGTTTTATTGCCAAGTGTGCTTACACACACAAGTACTTTGTTTTGTCTACAGAGGCTTCCAGTGTACATAAAGTGAGAAGCGACAACACAAAATAAATATGAGAAAATACGACAAACATTAAACAGAGAAGCAATTAGACAAAGCGCTCTGGATGATGAATTGTATGTACAGATTTGTCATAAATATACAAGTTATAAGATGCTGTGTACAAATGCGTATGTGACAGTATTGCAATGTGAATTGTTACAAGCTGCTGTGTACAAGTGCGTATGAGAAAGCCTTGCACATGTTTATTGCACAGTTGGGGAATATTTAACTGTTCATGAGGTAGATGGAAATGAACTTTTTCTGTGTCTGACTGTTTTTGTGCTTGGTGCTCTGTAGCGCCGACCAGACAGTAACAGTTCAAACATGGAGTGTGCTGTACTGATTACTATTAAATAATTACATGTATATAATAAAGGTTAAGATGCAGGTTAGGTTCAGGGTAAGTTCTATTAAATTATGCGTAATACTATAGCAAATATGTATTACATGTGCAACAAGGACAACTGACAATAAAGTGTTACTGAAAACAGTGTTTTTGTTCTTGCCGCATCATTGTCTTGTTAACATCACCTTGGAACTATAAGGTTCTATCTGCGCTTTGAATGATTTTGAGATATTGAGCTTCAAAGTTTTTGCTTAACATAGCAAACAGTACGTGTGTAACATTTGTTTTTAAAATAAAAAGTCTTATAATGTAAACAACTTATAAAAAACATCCCATAATGTAAATAAGTTGTCAATTAATAAGAATATGTCAATAGCTAAATTTTGACAAAAATGTCAGGTGACAATTTGCAGATATTAATTATACAGTCTAATGAGAGTTAGAGCTGAAATATAATACCTTGTATATTCTACAGAATGTCTTAAAAGGATCATCAAAGTTACCATTTCTGAATGGTTGTTACGTCACACCTAGAGTTTGATTGGCCTTCATGCTGCAATATCAGTTGTGTTCTAGGAGCAGTCTGATAAATGAAAGTGACTGTACTGCAGTTAAAAGGAAGCCCATCAGTTGTGCCAAATGACAGCCCTTCCTGCACCATTCATCAGCGGCCACTTTTAACCACAGTAGCATTTTAGACAAAAGAAAATACAGAAACAAACCACAAATCATGTTTGAAAAACTGTGGATTCCCGGACTTTTTTCTCTGAATACTTTTTTCAACACATTTATCTGAAACTGTGCTTTCTGCTACTAATCTGTAGGATTCTGGAAAAGTATTGTATGTGTATAAAAACAATATATATTTCCCCTTAAATAATTATTTTTATTTCATAATAATTATAATTAATCTTAATTTAAGTCTTATTTCCCCTTCAAGTTCTTTTAGCATATGTATCTGAAGAAATCAAATGCTAAGTAGGCATTTGTTACTGAATAATATTTTACGAGAATGGTATAACACATTATTGATCAATCAATCAATCATCCAATCAATCAATCATTCATTCATTCATTCATTTTCTTTTCGGCTTAGTCCCTTTATTAATCCGGGGTCGCCACAGCGGAATGATCCGCCAACTTATCCGGCATTTGTTTTACACAGCGCATGCCCTTCCAGCCACAACCCATCTCTGGGAAACACATCCATACATTCTCATTCACACACATACACTATGGACAATTTAGCTTACCCAATTCAACTGTACCGCATGTCTTTGGACTGTGGGGGAAACCGGAGCACCCGGAGGAAACCCACGCAACCACGGGGAGAACATGCAAACTCCACACAGAAATGCCAACTGGCCCAGCCGGGCATCGAACCAGCAACCTTCTTGCTGTGAGGCGAACGTGCTAACCACTAGGCCACCGTGGCGCCTATCTATCAATCAATCAATTTATATATTTAATTATTTACTTATTTACTTATTTATATTTCATTTAGTCTGGCTTGATTATAGTCAGTTCTCATAAGATGTAGTAAGCCCTGAGAGCCCAGACAGAAACATGATTATAAACCATATAAATTTCATCCTACATTAAATAAATCACATCATATTTCCATTAAAACTGTGCTGAGGTCTTTTGCTTTGAAGCACAATAACAAAGGAGGTTATCCTCCCATTTCCGGGACAAAGCATGTATTTTTTTTCCAGTATCCCTCCCCCCCTCCTTCTAGAAACAGAATACAACAGGACAAAGCTATTAGCTCCATATTTACCCAGGCTGTTGCATGAGTGTGTGTTCTGGCCTTGTCAAATTGGAACATCCATCATACATTATCTGCAGGCCAGTGCCCAGGGTGATCGGACCCATTCGCATGACATGTCTGGATGTGAACCAGTGCCTTCCATGACCCCTCCATCAGAGAAGCTTACAAATCTGGACAGAGTTTAGCATTCCAGGCCCTGACTGCCATCCAGATGGCCTGGTCCCAGCTGAACCCACTGACACTGGCCATTATTCTCCTCCTTCATGGTTGGAGGCCTCAGCAATTCATAATGCAAAATGGGGATGAGGATAATTGCTGTTGTTACCCGAGGTTTTTGAGTGGAAAATGAAGTAATAATAAGAGGAAGTTATAAAATGGAAAAGGCATTGTGATTCTGGTACAGCAGATTTGTTTAACCAATATAAAACCGCATTTAATTTTTTAGATGGATTAAAAATTTGGAAGGCAGATAAGTGCACAGGAAAGGGAAACAGTGATGCCAAGCACTCAATAGTCTGCAGTGCTGGTAATTGAAATCTTCATACACATGAGGGTAGTTGTTCATTTTGCAATCATTATCATAAGTTATCCTCCACATATGTTATACTAATAACAACAACAACAATAAGAAAGATAATTCGGGGCTTGCAGACCTTTCCCAGCACCACCCCTCTCTCTCTCTCGCTAACTTCGATATCTAAATAAATCCAGCAACAATAGAATTTTAATTAAACAATAGCAATTTATTTAGTATTCGTGTTGACACAATGTGTAATGTATATGCATGTTTTTAAGTAATAAAAGGAACATTCTGGATTCTTTTTGTGTCCATACAGCTTTTTTATTTACAAATTGGAAATTGGAAGTGACACAAATTCAGATTTGCTGGATACTTTTTTATTTGTTTCTTGCTGTTGAAAGTATGTTTACAGACTCACTCGTATTGCATTTACATCAGTCATCAATGTGTGAATAGCTTTTCCATGTTCCAAGTCCATTCTCATAATGTTCAGATTGCAAATAGCAAGAGACTTGCTTTGTTCTTGGCAAAATAAAACTTTAAAATATGAGCCTATAGGGAGGACAAACAAGCTATTTGAGAGAGCACGTTCACCATATCCATTAAATATTTGTTTAAATAAACTTCATTTTTTTTATGTATGTACTGCAAATATTAAAGCTTCATGTATTTCTTTACTAATTAGTGACAGTTTTCATGAGATTCAGCCCGTCTAATAGTCGAGACCACTTACAGTTGGAGATAAGTGGCTGGAAGAGCTAAATAAATATTATAAAGCTATCATGAATGGCACTCTGTATAGAGCTAGAGTCATTCACTTATACTGCACTTCAGTGAATCACAATTGTACAAATGCTTGTGTGCTCTCTATATCTTTTAGCTGTAGTTGTGTGTATTCTAATTGCTTTATTTACATTTCACAAGCATGTGCTACAGTACATAGTCAAACTCAAAATAGATATTGCTGCAGGTGTCTTATTAACAGACTACTTTTACACTTTATTATTGTTCTTCTTCTTCTTCTTATTATTATTATTATTATATCACAAAACAGTTATTTATATGTAATTGAATTTTAATTGCCAAAACTCATTGAAAAAATGCATGTAAGACTGTGACTTTGAGCTAGTGATTAGAGAGAACTTAGATATTCAGGAAAATACAGTTTCTCTCTACTATCAGTATATCTACCCACATAGCAAAATTTCTCTGTCCCAGCTCTGGCCCACATGCCGCAGCGAATTACGGCACATGACTGGACCAAATCTGGCTTCCAGACAAGGGCCGAACATGGACCATATCTGGGTCAAGCCACGTTAATAACTCATAACTGGGCCAGATAGTTTGTTGTGTCACGATAGCAATGAAACTGATAAACCCATGAAGCATTGCGCTTTAGGCACATTATGGGCGTGCATTTTCTCAAAGCGACCTGATTGGTAGAATTTTTTTTTTTACTCAAAAATTATTTTGATGTATTTTACAGTCTTTTCCAGCTGCTTAGACATGTTTCTAAAACAGTGTCACCTTAGTTCAAAACTGCATACAATTCCCAAAACTGCACACACAAAATGCAAAACACCTCACATCTCCTTAAAAATGTGGCACTGCATTCAAAATGCCATAAACAGACATCTGAATGAAGCAATTGCATGAAATGGCAAACACTTCTTTCATATTAAAACACTTTTGGATATACTGTATTATGTAAACACTCATTCTAAATCTAAAGCTTGTTGCTCTTTCTACAGCAGGGCTGCTCAACCCTGTTCCTGGAGATATACCTTCCTGCAAAGTTCAGCTCCAACCCTGATCAAACACACCTGAACCAATTAATGAGGACCTGCACAGCACCTGATAATTACAGGCAGGTGTGTTTGATATGGGTTGCAACTTGAATCTGCAGGAAGATAGATCTCCAGGAACAGGGATGAGCACCACTGCTCTACAGTGACAGTAATCTTCTGAGAGGGGGAGCAGGTACACTGTAAATACCAATGTGATGAAAAAACAGAATATATATAAAAAATACAGTTATTAGGCCAAACATTATTGGTGTATACAAAAACAAACAAACAAACATGTAAAGCAAAGTATGTTCTTTATAATACAGTAAAGAACACAATTGTGTGTGTAAGGTTTTGGGGATGAGAAGCGTCCATTTCCTGGAGAATTTTCATGCGGGCATAGGGTTGGCCATCATACACTTTTCTTTTTAGGAATTTAGGATTTCGAAAAGATGAATATGGGGTAGGTACAAAACTATAAATTGTGGATGGGTGGAAAACCAATTTCAGACGCCCCAAAAATGCATATAAATTAAAAATAACCAGTTAGTAAATCAGGTGCCAAAGACCAACGGGAAAAAAAGGGGCCGGGACCAAGTTTGCCCACTGCTTGTCTAGGACCTTCCACAGCGAAAGCACAGTCCCCTATAAGCTTACGCTTCATTTTGGGTACAATCAGGAACAGCTGATCAGCTGACCTGAGAACAAGTTTTACAATCTGCAAATCTGGAAACACATTTTTATTGTGTTTTACCTTTTGTGCTGTTTGTGTTGTGTGTGGAGTGGCATATGTTTCACGTCATGCCACGCCACACACTATACACTCTTTACACTATAGAAGAAAAACTTAAAGCTCTCTCTATATTTTTTCCTTTTTCTTTTGTGATCTCTCACATTTATAAATACATTAGTGACTGAATATATTAATCAGCTGGTTTAACACTGTTCACAGCAAGAATGTCACTGGTTTGAGTGCCGACTGGGTCAGTTGGCATTTCTGTGTGGAGTTTGCATGTTCTCCTCGTGTTTGTGTGGGTTTAATCCAGTTGCTCCGGTTTCTCCCACAGTCCAAAGACATGTGGTATAGGTGGATAGAATTAACTAAATTGTCCGTAGTGTATGTGTGTGAATGAGTGTGTATGGATGTTTCCCAGTACTGGGTTGTGGCTGGAAGGGCATCCGCTGTGTAAAACATATGCTGGATTAGTTTGCAGTTCATTCCCCCGTTGGCGACTGCTGATGAATAAATGGACTAAGATGCAGGAAAATGAATGAATATATATTTTATTTACTTTTTATACTTTATATTTTAACACGTTCAGTGTTTTTACCACATTATTTATTTATTTTTTCATTCTTTTTTCTTCATTGGATCTCAGCCAAAAATGAAACATTTATCCACCCAAGTAGTGCTGATGTGAGTGATGGTGTGAAATGAGTAGTCTTCATTTTCATCACACGAGAGCAGACTCAAGATCTCATGGAATCAGCAGATGTTGAGAGAATTGTTATTTTATGATGAGAGAAATCAGTTGTGCTGCCCTGTTTCAGAGAGTTACACATTGGAAGACCTTTTCATTCCTAATGTTAATCTTCCTCCCCAATGTGGCCTATCAATTCAATCACGGCAGAAAACGAACCCCTCGCTGTGTTTAATCAAGACATTAGGTCCCCATTTTCCTTCATTTTTTGCTGCCCAATCATTTCTATTCTCTCGGCTAAATCCCAGGGGATACATCTGACTAACAATATAGAGTGCCGAATGAATTTTCAGGTTTCTTTCTTTCTTTTTTTTTACATTTCCAATTAGTTTCATGCTTTTTTCTTTCCCTGCTCTGAAGCTGCAAAAGGCTGATCCATTAGAGAAATCAAATGTAGTAGCCAGCGATAATTTAAGGTATTCCTACAATACGGACAGAGGGAGATAAGGTCATATAGAACATTATTGCGCAGGAGCACAATAGTATTTTAGCACAGAGAAGGTAATGGTCCTTTTGTCATGGTACATTAATGCTGCGGCTATGTGCAAGCAGTGTTTTTTTGAAGAGTGAATATGCTCTGCGTTCTGCATTAAATGATTAGATTTACTGTGAATGAATGAGGCAAATCAATGGATAAAAAAATGGAAGCCAGTCCTGTGAAAGCTGCAAGACATTCTTTCTTAATGATTGTTCTCTGTGTTTGGCAGGTGATGATCAATTCACGTGACTGAATTCAGTGGCCTGTTTCTCACAGATGAAATGCTGGGAGAGGAATGTGTAGGCTTAGTGTGAAAATGCATAATGCATTAGTGACCTGAAAGGTCTAATAAAAAGTAGCATTGCTCTGACTAGTGCCTTCTGTGTTTTTCCATGAATTATTAAGAACAAATCACTCTAAGTTATTAGAAGTTCTCTTAATTTACAACATTATGAATAACTAGAATGTGTCTAATAAATGACTGTTTGTCATTGAAGTGTGCAGTATGGCCGTACATCAGCTTTATTCATGTTTTGATTGATAAAAGAACCACTCAATGTTGAAATCAAACATCTATTGGCTCTTGCCTTTTTCGTCACAGATTTGATAGTGCTTGTTTTGAGTGATCTAGGACATCGATTGAGCGATTACATGAATTGAGATGGATTTAAATATGGTTTATGTTTCTTTCACCTGTAGTCTTAATGTTAATAAAGCACCTACAGTGATCTGTTATGAGACATTAAGATGGTCAAAGCTACATTTAAAATGAACAGAAATCAAAAGCTGAGGATATTTCAGAAATTGAAAATAGCATTGGATGCCAGATGCACTACAAGTAATGTTTTTTCAACTATATATGAATTCTGCCCTCATACACACACATACTGGTGTTTTATATTGGGTTCACACCAAATGAAGAATAAAGTTTCTGCATTACTAAGTTACATACAAAGTCAATGCAGACGCGTAGCTTACATGTAATGTGCAATTGAGTAGAATTCAATCTCTTCCACATCTCAAAAAATTTATTAAATGATTGAACTCGAGCGAACACATCATTACTTCTTGTGGTGTTGCCCTGCAAACAAGCTATACTAGAGAGGGAGAAGAGATTTATGTTGCATGTGATGCTATGTAATTTCATTAAGTGATTTTAAACTTGGTGTGCTGCAGTGATAACTTAATTCTCAATGACAGTGAATATTTTTTTTCTTGTTACGAGAACCATCAGACATTGTTATGTATATGATCTTACCGTTTGTACCTTTATTAAATGACCTCTGTCCATATGGAGGTCCATATGGTGCTCAACCCTGTTTCTAGAGAGCCACCCTCCTGCAGATTTCAGTTGCAACCCTGATCAAACACACCTGAACCAATTAATTAGGACCTTTTACAGCACTTGATAATTAAAGGCAGGTGTGTTTGATATGGGTTGCAACTGAAATCTGCAGGAGGGTGGCTCTCCAGGAACAGGGTTGAGCACCCCTGAGGTAAGTGGTCCATAGTGTTCGTTTCACACACAAAATGCAGCCGTTATGTACCCTGAGGCATATATTCCTCGGTTCTCAGAAATGTATCCCAGTGCACATTTTCCCAATGAGCCTGTGTTAAGTAAAACCAATGCTATCTCACCGCAATTTGTAACATCTTGATTTAGTGGCTAATTGCTATGAATTCGAACATTAGTAAAATTTAGTATGATTTGCTTATCCCCAAATTATGGTTTAGGGGTAAGGTTGCGTGCCACACCTCCTTTTTAAAATCTTACATTTTTGTAAGACTGAAGCCATACGAATTTGTACAAATTAGCTACTAAACTGACAAAATCTTGCCAAATTCAAGAACAGCTTTTTGAGTCCTAAACAGCCACTGAAACCCCAGAGCTCACGTCTCACAATCTACGTTTATTTTTTAAATATGTCTTTATAATTAAATCATATTTTTGAATTCAAATACATTCTCGACTAAAACAAAAGCTACGTTTTGTAACAGATGCAACATTATTTGTGCATTTCTTGTGATTTTTGTCCTCCACTAAGACTCCACTGGTAGAATCTCATGGGAAAATAAATAAACTCAATAAATAAAAACGTTCAGCCAATAAGATTTGAGAACCAGAAATAACTGTTGAGGCAATAAAGCAAATGGGTATAGTTTCTCATTTGACTCATGAAGAAACTGCATGCTGTGACTATTGACTAGCTAGATGAGTCACTTGAAATATTATTAGCAATTATGCAGTATTATACATTCTGTTTCCATTAATCCGAACATTAAGATATTTATTGCTGGTTAAGTGTATGGTAAAGTGGTTAGACGTCGCATTTATTCCTCATCTTAATGGATTATATTCCCTGGTTCTGAAAAAATAAAAGTCACATCACTGATCATTTAACAAACATACAGCATCTTGCATTGCTCATTATGCTAATCCACATCCCTGCTAAGTACATTTTAGACCCTCATTTCCATTCTCAGTCTTCCTCAAGACTTAAACAACTGTCCACTTATCAGTATAATGTGACTGCATCCATCTGAAAGAAATCTCTCCCCTGGAAATACATCATCACCCTTTGAGAAACAATTTCTGCGCGGTGTGTGTAACATGTGCTTAATTGGTGTTAACAGTGAGCACATTTCAGCTCATTAGAATGCAACAGATTGGTTCACACTGTAGGATGAACAGCAATTAAGAATGTATAACCAAGCCAATGGTTTCTTATACTGTAGCTGACTAATTAAAGTATATGACAAATAAAGAAATAAAATCAACAAACAAACAAACAAACAAATAAACAAACACACACACACACACACACACACACACACACACACACAAATAAATAAATAAATAAATAAATAAATAGTTGTTAACTATTCAAATAATAGCAGGTTAAACAGTATTCCTCCCTAAATTAGTAAAATTAGTAAAGCTGCATTTAATATTTAGTGTTTATTCCAGCCTGCAACCCTACAGAGTATATGAGCAGTTTGACGATCGCATGGATGGATTGATGTTTATATCACATCCAAAATATATTATGCTCCTGTTAAGAATTTAGTTTTTTTTTCGTTATTTTCCATTTTATTTATTATTTTTTTGAAACATGAAAACTCATTTTGTGCTGTCTAGTCTGAAGCTGTGCCTACAGGCTGCCCTAATCAGTCAGGTCTCCTTTCAAGAGAGATTGTTATTGATCTGTTTCTTTCAAAACAACAGGAGAACACAGATGTACTATGGTCTGCTGGATTAGAAGATGTGGACGCTGATGCGAACCAAAGTAACAAACTTTTTTTCACATGGACATATCAGCATTTGTCATTCCGCAATATATATATATATATATATATATATTTTTATTTTTATATATATTCTAATTTTTGTTAACATGTATATTCAATCGTTCATTCATTTTCTTTTCGGCTTAGTCCCTTTAATAATTCGTGGTCGCCACAACGGAATGAACCGCCAACTTATCCAGCATATGTTTTACGCAGGGGATGCCCTTCCAGCTGCAACCCATCTCCAGGAAACATCCATACACACTCTTTATACACTACGGACAATTTAGCTTACCCAATTCACCTGTACCACGTCTTTGGACTCCAGAAACCGGAGCACCCG
This sequence comes from Danio albolineatus, assembly GCA_903798035.1. Lineage (NCBI taxonomy): Eukaryota > Metazoa > Chordata > Actinopteri > Cypriniformes > Danionidae > Danio > Danio albolineatus. The sequence goes on along the minus strand of CAIGQQ010040079.1, from coordinate 2,349,567 downwards.
GAGGAAACCCACGCGACCACGGGGAGAACATGGAAACTCCACACAGAAATGCCAACTGACCCAGCCGAGGCTTGAACCAGCGACCTTCTTGCTGTGAGGCAAACATGCTACCCACTATGCCACCGTGGCGTCAACATGCATATTGTTTATTATTATTATTATCACATGGCTCTCTGGAATACTTTATTCAACCATTTTCGGTCAATCATGACATTTAAAAGAATAGATAACAACTGCTGAAACTAATAACACAGACTTATCTGGATACTACAAATCCTTTTGACCATTAGTGAATATATTCACACATAGTGCTTATCTCTCTTCCCGCTGTTATTCACAGTTTGTCAACATCTTGCGAACAAATAATCACACAAGTATTAGTGTAGGCTGCATCCAGATGTTTTTTCCTTTCTGCAAGCTTAACGTTTAATTAAAAAGCTTGTAAATTATTACAGCTCAGGGCTCTCATTTGTAAAACTTTGTGTAGAAACCTTTCTAAAAGTAAATAAATTTACATTTATTTAAAAATGAAAGTGATTAAATGATGTCATTGTTTAAGTATGTTTACTTGGA
>CAIGQQ010040079.1:2312322-2327426 GCA_903798035.1 Danio albolineatus | reverse complement strand
AGATAGATAGAAACAATCTGAATAAGTGATTCAACTGAACCTGTTAATTGTTCAATTCCTGAATGAATCTGTGTTTGCAAATTAATTTGTGGAATGGTTGATTAAATGATTCAGTGATTATTTTTTAAGTGCTGATTAACAATTAACACATTTTAAGTATACTTTAACCTTAAATTTCTAATTTCTAATAGCCAATTTATTTTGACTTTGCTATGATGGCAGTACATACTATTTGACTTAAAGCACAATTTAAAGGCTTGACTATGCTAGTTATGTTAACTAGACAAGTTATTCATTAAGCAAGTCAGTTCTTTAGCAGTTGAAAAAAAAAAACATCTTAAGGATCTATATAATACTGACCTTAAAAATTATATTTAAAAACAGCAATGACTGATTTTATTTTACCTAAACTAAATTAAATAATCATTTAATTTAGTCATTCAAACCAATTATTTTAGTCAATCTAAAGAACAATTATATGATCTATTTTATACCTCCCAGCAGGGCCGTATTAAGAAACAAATTAGGCCCTGGGCTATAGCAAACCCAAGGGCCCCCATTTATTTTATTGTTTGTTTGTTTGTTTGTTTGTTTGTTTCTTTTTCTTTTTGCTATTATTATTATTATTATTATTATTATTATTTTGCTAATTTATATTATATAGTCTACTTTTCCACTTGATTTATATTTATTATTATATTGTTTATTTTAAATATTTTCTATTTGACTAAAGTAGGTGTACAAGCATACAAAATTAATTTGAATTTACCTTTAAAATTCATGCTTCTATTTTCCTATTTGGTCTTGAATCACTTACAGAAGTTTAGCATGTTTTTTGTTTTTTTTTAGATAGACTGTCTGACAAAAGCCAGTGCCAATATTGCCCTGGATTGTTATTGTCATTTTATGAAAAAGGAAATTCATTACTTTAAAGTTTTGCTTTCTGACTGGTTCAGTTAGACTTAAACTATGTACAGTATTTTATTGACGTAGATACTCCACAGCGATGGACATTTTAAGAACTGCCTGTGTAAATTTGATTTAGTTGAACACTGTCTCAATTATGAGAGAGCAGAATTGCGTGGTCGCATGCTTTAGTTATGAGCTATCCTGAGCTTTCTTATTGCACTTTAATAATGGATACTGTTTTGATTTTATTTATTTTTTTGTTCTATGATGCACTTTGTTAGCATACCATTGACTGAACCGTTCTCGCGGTAAAGCTTAAATAAGGACCTGCTCTGGGAAATAAGAGACTTTCCTGGGAAAAAAAAAAAACAGGATATCTGTTCACCCATACTGGGGACTAAATATGGCAATTTAAAACTTTGATTGAGCTACATCCACTCCGAGCCATAGTTTAGCGGAGTCGCTGTTTTTGAACAGCAGGGAGCCGAAAGGAATACTTCACATTATCGACATGCGAAGGCATAACGCAATGGGGCGTTTCCCCTTGACGCAAATTAATTCATCAGCCAATCAAGGGCCCCCTCCTCTCGTCTGCCCTGGGGCATCAGCCCTGCCTAGCCCTTATGTTGATCCGGCCCTGCCTCTCAGTGTGAACTGTAAATTGCCCCTGCAAGTAAGTCATGCATGAACCTCAGCAGCAAAACTGCATCAGTTAGATGAAGAACAAGCAATGCCACTGAACACCAGAATCATGGCTCCCCCAAGAGACTGAACTGGCTCTGTCCTCTCTCTTTTTTTTCTGTCCTGAGCCTCCACTGGTGATTGGGGTGAGCGTCTGGTCATCATCAGCAAACATTCCAGCCATCTTAAAGAGCACATCACACGCTCAAAACACAGATCAAAATGGCTCAGTTCAAACTTTCTCTCAGATCAACAGAGAGAGCAAAGTTTCTGTGTGATTCTTGTAGTGTGTCAGAGCCCTCATATTTCCACATCTTTTAAGTCTGCGGAAGAGCATTTATATTTTATTCTGGTGATTTGTGATAAATCTCTCCACATGAAAAAGCATGTATGGGAATGAATAGGAATTGAAACACAAAGGACAAAACCCTACTGGGATTGGTTTTGAAGTTGAGTGACAACATCAGGGTTTTTTGTTTGCATGGTGTTAATGAAGAGGTCTAGCTTATTTCCTCAAGGTGAAATTGACAGACACCTATTGGGCACGATGAAGCTATAGCATTTACAGAAATGTTGGGTTTGCATGGCTTGTTATTCATCACTCACTGTCATGCTGGATGATGCTTTATTTTTTTCTGATAATAACACTGATTTCAGGATTCTGGTGTGTGATTAATCTAACCTTTTTGGGTGTTTGAATGACAATTGGCGGACAGCGGGTTGATCACACACTCAGAAGAGCATTGAAACCAGCCCTTTGTGGTTCAAGCTGACAATAGGCTGTACCGTGGAAACTCAGTATTATAACCATAATGACAAACATGCCATGTAATGAAGCTGCTGTTTGGATGGTTTGGAGAGGTCTGCAGTTTTAGCATTGTTTGTATATTGTCATCTGAATTAAACCATTACTGGATGGAAGTGAGAGGACTTATGAACATTGACGAGTGCTGTTCAAAATATCAGTGCTTAAAGGTGCTGTATGTAAGTTTGACACCCAGTGGTTGAACTAGGAATTGCATTATTGGATCAAAACAAATGCAAGGGCAAGTTGCCAAATTGAGGACCAACAGGAGCGAGTCTGACGTAGTGATGGGTCATTCTTGAACGATTCGTTCATTTTGAACGAATCTTCAATATGACTCGGGAACGATGAGTCATCTCAGGAAGTGATTCGCTCATCCGCACATGCGCACATTTGTGCAGGTGGTTTTGTTCATTTTCTTTTGAGTCATTTATCAGGTGAAAGACTGAAGCCAATCATATGTATTTAGAGCCGGAAAAGGATTTGATTCATTCATATCTCGAGTCCTCGGGTTTGAGTCCGATCGTTCATCACGTGAAAGACTGAAGCCAATCATATGTATTTAGAGCCGCAAAAGAATTTGATCCGTTCATATCTCGAGTCCTTGGGTTTGAGTCATCGCGTGAAAGGCAGAAGCCAATCATATGCATTTAGAGCCGGAAAGAGATTTGATCCGTTCATCTCTCGAGTCCTCGGATTTGAGTCATCACGTGAAAGACAGAAGCCAATGCATTAAGAGCCAGAGATCGGTTCATCTCTCGAGTCGTCGGCTGTGAGTCATCTGGCTTTACATGCTGTCACAGGCTGAACAAACAAACAACTCAAAAACCTGAAGACTTGAAATTTAAACTAATCATGGCTGCTTTCGGCTTAGACTGTGTACATTAGTTAAAATTATATGTGACTGTCAGTGTGACGAGAACGAGGTCAGCTGAGCAGAGCAGACAAAAATATCAAAAGACCAGGTAAACATTCATTCATTCATTTTCTTTTCGGCTTAGTCCCTTTATTAATCTGGGAACGCCACAGTGGAATGAACCGCCAACTTATCCAGCATTTGTTTTACGCCATGGATGCCCTTCCAGCTGCAACCCATCTCTGGGAAACATCCATACACACTCATTCACACTCATACACCACGGACAATTTAGCTTACCCAACTCACCTATACCACATGTCTTTGGACTTGTGGGGTAAACCGGAGCACCCGGAGGAAACCCACGCAACCATGGGGAGAACATGCATACTCCACACATAAATGCCAACTGACCCAGCTGAGGCTTGAACCAGCGACTTTCTTGCTGTGAGGTGAACGTTCTACTCACTACGCCACCGTGGCGCCACCAGGTAAACAATGAATTATTATTTTTTCTTACTTATAGCATTATTTTTATGACTTGTTTGTAGTGTGATCAACCTTTGGACGAGTTGTAGTTGTGTTTGAAAGCAACTCCTAACATTTTAATAATATTTTTGGCAAATTGAACGAAATGAACAAAATGACTCAAAAAAAATATTCGTTCGTCTCGATGAACGAGACTCTAAGATCTGAGTCAGTAAAATGATCCGAACTTTCCATCACTAGTCTGACGATCGAGCCTAAAAGCAGATTTAAGTTGTGTTCTAAATAAAAGCAATGGCACACGACAGAAGGAATATTTTCACATTAAAAGGAGTTCATGTTCTAACCAACACCTGAAATTGATCAATTAGAAATGGCTTCTATATCTTACAGCTGAACAATGTTCACCTCAGGTACACCTCATCTGCTTTTCTTAGTGTTAAATGTTAATAATGTGAGTTTATTTTACATGCCTCCTATTGCCATACTAATGAATGCAGCACCAGATAGTTCAGCTCAGAGCAGGTTAAAGGGAACAAAACAAAGACAGCGTTCCAGCATGTAACGCACATTTTCAAAGCAGAATAACTGACTTCAGCATTGCTTTTCAGAATAACAAAAATGTTCACTTGGCATGTTTCTTAAATATCTGCTAGCATGATTTTTTATGCTTTAGAAGAGTCAAAAACTTACATACAACACCTTTAAAGAATCAGTTTACCCACAAAACAACAACAATATTTTGTCTTGATTTACTTGTCTTACAAACATGTTTATTTATTCTCTATTGGACATACAAATAGATAAACTGTATTGAGGAAAGTATCAAAACAGCTGGGGGGCAGAATACACATTATCTTCAGCAGAAGAGTAAGAAAAATAATATATGTTTGGAACAACGTTTTATTTTGGAACATCAATATAAACAGATTGATTAAACTTTTAATATGATACAAAAAAAATCATATTTAATTATTTTGGTAGTTCAAACAAAAGTCAAAAATGTAAATTTACTTAACTTTTTATATAATTTACTGTGTTAATTTTAAATTATTATAAAATTTAAATGCAAATGTAGGCCAACAGTGTTTTTTCTTTTTTATTCATTCATTTATTCATTTATGAGTTCATAATCATATAAGTGAACGCATGCATGACTCAGTTTGTGTTTGTAAGCAGAAAATCACTAATCACACACAAATACTTCATTTATTACACTGACAAAATTTATATACATCTTGTAGTTCAAACCATATGTCATTCAGCAACAAAACCCACCTTCTTCACATGTAAGATGTCTAAAAGCAGACAAGAGGCAGTTGCAGATACAAGCAGCCGGAGCTATATAGTCGGCTAAATCAGCCACCTCTCCAAATGACCCTAAACAAGTGTCCTTCTATTGATTTCCTCCCTGAAAAGATTTAATCAGATAGTCGGTGAGATTGGAAGGGGACAAAAACCCCTGTTTAACCCCATTGTTGTATCCTTCAGTTATCATTCAATCTCCTTTATCGCCACAGAACTTTCACTTGCTCTAATCAAGAGGAAATGCAAGAGCTATATTAGGGATGTACAAGAAGGCTATGTTTTCTGCATTACACATTGATGATATTTAATGTATATACGTTTAGTTTATTATTTATTTTCTAGTTTTAATTAGCTCTTCCTGTGGTATTTAATTTATAATAAGCAAATATTTATTCAGGACTGTTTTATTCAGAACAGAACATCTACACAATGCAACTTTATTTACAATCATCAGAGCAATGGCCACAGGACTAATATTTTAAGTTGAACGCCAGGCTTTGATTAAATAACACAAAATAAACAATGCAATATACATCATTCGCAATAATCAGATCATTTCTGTTTACATACGGAAACACCTCATTAGAGAAGTCATCCGGAGGAGCAAAGATACTCTTTTCTGCGCAATAACCATTATTATAATATAATACATGTGGAGCAGCAGGTCAGGATAGTAATCAGCATATAAAATCAGCCAATTATATCAAGCTGCTTTCATTTGTCACATTCATTTAACAGATATATAGAAAGAGAGAGCCAGAGAGAGAGAGTTTTATATTCCCAAAGAGTTTTGATGAGGACGGCGTATGTCATATATTAATCATCAAAAGCAGTGCTTCTTTATTACATGACATATGGTTACATTTTACAATTTCAAGTCTGAGAAACCGAACGGAGACCATCTCTTCTCTTTCTTCCGCTCTTTTCTATGATGCCGTTTCAGACCGCAATGAAAATAAAAGGGAGAATGTTCAAGAACAAAACATGTGCTCGTTTTATATTGAAATAAATACACTTCTCATCCTTTTTTCGTGCTAATGCTTAAGGGACCTTAATTGCTCTTTGATGTCAGCTTCCATGGGTTATTTTACTACAACCTGTGCAGACGTGAACACAAGGAAATATTTCACCGGTAGCTCAGGAAAATAAACGGATTCATGATAATTTACGTGGGAAGGTAATACAAGTTCATACATTAAATTTCATTTAATGTTGTGGTCGCGTCTCAACGAGCTGTAGATAAATTATACTGATAAATGATGGCTTATGCTGATGAAGTGTAGATGTAATAAGGCTGAAATACAATCTTGTGGATTCTCTACATCCCTTTCTCCTCCGTTTCAACTCTAATGCATACAAATACTTCCAAACCTGCAGACCCTAGACACTAGAAAAGAGGAAATGGAGAAGCCTCTGGCATTTCTTATCATTATAGCGAAAATAGTTTTCTCCTCATCTGCAGGGATGAAGCAATTATCGTACAGCAGTTTCTCCTTTGGCCACATTATGTTCAAACTGTAACAGTCCCCCAATCCTCCCCCGTGTTCACACCATACACACAACTATTAGCAGACATCATGTCGTACTAGAGTATCAAAGCACAGCATGACCTCGTGGACTGTTTTCTGGGTGTCTCAGGCCACTTGTTTAATCTGGTATGCAGGAGACATGAGAGGCTGACAATGTGCCCTTGCTTACCCACTCAGGTCCAGAGTTTGCACAGGTGACTAATTGCTGTGGAAATATGGTAATTTAGAGACTGCTGATATCTCCACTGAGCACAGCTGTGTTTGCTGGAAAGTTTTTTTGTTTTTTTTAAAATCTTTACATAATCAGTATCACATTCATCAAAATGTTTTATTCTTGTTTTTTTATGATATGTTCTTAAAAAGGGATGTTTAATGCAGAATACACTTTTATATTGTTTTGAACATAATCAACAGTCATGTCAAAGCAGTAAATAAATCAGCATACTATCAACTCAAAAACATTGCAAGAATTAGATGCTTTGTTTCCAGTAAAGACATAGAGAGACTTGTTCATGCTTTTATCAGCAGCAGGGTGGATTACTGTAACGGGCTCCTCACTGGCTTTCCCAAAAAGACGGTCAGACAGTTGCAGCTCATCCAGAACGCTGCGGCCAGGATTCTGACCGGAACCAGGAAATCAGAGCACATCACACCTGTCCTCAGGTCTCTACACTGGCTCCCAGTTACATTCAGAATAGATTTTAAAGTATTACTACTTGTCTATAAATCACTAAGGGTGCTTTCACACTTGGTTCAATTGCCTGGACCGTACCCAAGTTCGATTGTCCCCCCTTGCCACCTTCTTGGTTGGTTTGTGTTAACACTGTCTTTTTTCCTTCTGAACCCCGGTACGTTTGCGTCATCAAGCCGATGTTTTGTGTACGTCTGTTGCCAGGCGACGGACACAAAAGCAAAGCGCCGAAATGAAAAGACGTCCGCACATTGCGGTTGTTTCGCTTTTACTGAACCTTTTGGTTTAGAACATACAGAAAACGGCTCGCGTCTATCTGCTGCAAACATATTACATACGTTCAATACATCACGCGACGTCCAAGCTGTTTTTGGAGGAGACAAGCATTATCACTGTGTTTGCTCTGGTTCAGTCGTGCTTCTCAGCGCGTGATACTCAGACACACACACACACACACACACACACACACACACACACGAATGAACGTTATAAAAACTATAGTTTGCTGTACTGTTGGCTGTTCACTTCCGGCTTTTGGTACGATTGCATTCATACTACAAGTGAACCGTACCAGAGTTCACATGAACCGTACCCCAGACCACCTCTTTTAGGCGGACTCGGGTACGGTTCACGGGTGCGCACCCGAGTTCAGAAGACGTGTTCACACTAGCTAAATGTACCGTACTATGACGTCAAACAAACCCTGGTGCGGACCAAAAGTGCTTGTGTGAAAGAACCCTAAATGGCCTAGGACCTCAATACATTACAGATATGCTCACTGAATACAAGCCTAATAGATCACTCAGATCTTTAGGATCACATAAACTAGAAATTCTAAGAGTTCAGTCAAAGCAGGGTGAATCTGCTTTTAGCTATTACGCCCCCCGCTGCTGGAATCAGCTTCCAGAAATGATCAGATGTGCTCCAACAGTAGGCACATTCAAATCAAGACTGAAAACACCTCTGTTTAGCTGTGCTTTTACTGAATGAGCACTGTGCTACTTCCGACAGATTGCACTTTTGTGCTTTTCTTTTCTTTTTCATTCTTTTATAACTTGTTTTAACTCATTTTAATCTGCTTTTATGTTTTTTTATTATTTGTTTTTATTCTCTTATACTTCAATTTTATTTCTGTTTATGTAAAGCACTTTGAATTGCCACTGTGTATGAAATGTGCTATATAAATAAACTTGCCTTGCCTTGCCTAATGAACCACAGTGATAAGGGTTCATTTGTGGAAACCAATATTTCTATGTTAACTGAAAGCTGAAAACCTAAGCTTTCCATTTATTTTGGTAGGACATGTAGGACATTTGGAAATCTAGAATCTGAGTGTTTTTATCTTATGCAAAATGAATTCCTGGAGCATGATCTTTACTTGATAATCTAATGATTGTTGCAATAAATGCAGTGTGACATGTACATAATGAGTGTAAACATACACTTACACTTATAATGACAAAGCACATGGTTTAATTTAGCACTGAACCTGTTGATAAATATAATAAAGATTAACAAGTTAACCCTGCTTATAATTTAAAAGTGGGAAACATTTCTTTATGCAGCGTTAAATTTAGTGTTTAGAACTAAACTGGGGTTAAAAGTGTTAAAACCCTTCTGTGACTTCTGTCTTATGCAATTTCCATTTGTATCTACTTCATCCACCCTTTTTTAAACACTGGTAATAAAAAAAAAATAATAATAATAATAATGTGAATGTGTGAGACTTCCTATTTATCTGTTTATATCAGTAAAATCATTTCACAAGAAGCAGCATACTGTGACAAACTCTGAGTTCATAATCTTTGTAGAGCTGAATATAACGCTAAGTGGCTGACAGGAAATGTTGTTCATCCAAGTTTAAAAAAAAAACTTCTAACGTTAAACCATATGGAAGCAGTTATATGCACACTAATATTTGATTGGTGCCATCTATAGTATGTGCATCAGGCATGAATTCAGTGAAAGTCATTACTGTCATTTTACCACATGCTCCATTAAACTGTAAATCACAACCTGAAGACTTAACATATCTATAGGAAAAGCATAAAGGAAAAATATGGAGGAAATGAAGGGCCTTGAGCTTTTCTTGACTCTCCATCTCATCCCTAAGCCCTTCAACATACACAGACATACATATTGACAAAGACGAAGTAAAAGCTCTTAGGCCAATTGATAATTGATAAAAACATTTTTCAAATGCTGTTTCTGCCTCTCACGTTGAAGCAGTCTCTGTGTGGAAAGTGAAGTGCTGTCTAAAAGGGATTCCTTTCAGTTGAGAAGAGCAGCTTTTGAGACATCTGACATGATGCATCCAACATATTCTCTTGTCTTTTGCATCAGCTTTTTCTCTCTGAACAATAGATGTTTGTCCTTATTGCATTCTGAAGGCTGACGCCAGGTGAAAGAGAAACACAGAAGTGATGCCAACTTTGATAACACCATGGCAGATGGCTCTGAGGGACCACCATGCCAGATTTCTGTGGAACCCAGCATGCAGAAAAATCCTTTTTGTGTTCAAAATGACACAGCATTCTGAACATCTGTTGAGAGCACTGCATGTGTAAATAAATTGTAAAAAAAAAAAAAAAAAAAATCCTTTATTACATGATATTTTGCGACAATTTATCCCCCCACATACACATACCCAGCGGGCACCTTGATGGAAAAACGATATCAGAAATCACAGTGATTTGATCTTAAAATCTTGATGTCCATTTGACATCTACACATTAATGCCATTTTTGATCACCAATATAATGACACAAAGCATACTATTTTATAAGAAAGGTTTTATACATCTGAAACTGCAATGACAAATTTACACTGGATGTTGTATTCGATGCATTCAAACGACCTTTTTGACTAATTTTGACTAATTTACCAATATTTGAGTCAGATATTAGTGTCTAAATGTTTAATTTAATTGTTTAATATTAATTAATTTAATATTATTTTATAATTATTATTATTAATATTAGAAAATATTCTATAATATTAGTCATTATAAAACCACAACAAAAGAAAACAAAAGGAAACTCAACAATCCATTAAAATCCTTCTGACACAGAAAGACTCTAGCAAACTCTGTTTAATGCCAACTTTAAGCAAACCAACTTCTCTTCCTCGCCATTGCTTATGCATGTGCACCGTCTGCCAAGGAAAGGCTGGCTCACTGGTATAAAGGAAGGTCTTGCCGAACAGAAAGCACTTGCTGCCTTTGCTTTATCTTGAGAGCGCAGAGGGTTTACTAATTAGAGTGTCTTTTGGAGAGAGACGGTGAGCCGAAACAGAGGATTGCGATATGGCCCTTGACGAACGGCCTCATTGGTATTTTGATGATTACCCAGCTGCCTATTGGTTGCATGTCAGGCAGTATGCGAAATCAAAATGACGTTTAATTTGCAGTTACATGACTGATATTTTAATTATCCTTCCACATCTGTCACGGCTCTCTGGCATCTTTATGCTGCCCTGATAAAACAATAATGCACAGCCATTCCAGAGATGATTGTAATTTGAAGAGGGGCGCGCACATCCTTCTGAATTTAGAATAAAGAAAGAGAAAAAAAACTTTCCTCCTTTTATCACCCTTCATCCTCATTAAAATAACATCATAGAGAGTGTATATGCCCTTTGATGGCTTACCAATACAAATCTGCGCTTAAAGAGAAAATCTGCTTTGTTCTAATGCTTCTATGAACCTAAGGACCATATTTCAGAGCTGGTGGCAGATGGCACAAATTGTGCTGACACTTTATTATGTAACATTTAGCAGTAGTGAGCACAGCAACTGCATCAGAAAACCCATCAAACCCAGTCCAGCCACCTCTATTATTTAAGATAAATTGACATGAATTATACTTTGAAGATATTTCACATTTGAAATATTTATGTCATCATATTCAACAACAACCTTTTGCAATGACCTGGAATGCCAGGAATGTGCTTTGATAAAACACAAGTACGAATGAAACATTCATCAAGTGGCTGCCTGTTGAAATGTCTATAGTTCCCTGTCCTTCATTCATCAAAGATGCAGAACAGGACTTGTTTGTGGTCCATCTTCTGCATTCAACCCCCTCGAGAATTGAAAACAAATCTACTGACCATCAGAGAGAGTAAGGAGGAGGGACACATTGGGACAGGAAAAATATATACAATATACAGTGTTTGCCTCTTATTGATTTATTTATTTATTTATTTTTGTCACTTTAATGTTTCAGATCATCAATTTTAAACATTAGTCAAAAATAACAGTAAACGCAGTAGGGCACATCATGCAGTTTTAACATTACGTTTTTTATTACTAAGGAATTTAAGGTCATGCCACAGCAATTTAATTGGATTAAGGTCAGGACTTTGACTAGGCCACTTCGAAGTTTTGTTTTCTTTAGCCATTGAGAATTGTACTTGGGGGTCTGCTTTATATTATTGTCCTGCTAGAGAACACAAGTTTGCTTCTGCTTGAGGGATATTTTAGTACATAGTAGAATGCATGGTTCAATTTATCACAGCAAGTCATCCAGGTCTAGAACCAACAAAACTAATCAGACCATCGCCTTACCACCACCGCCACATGTTACTGTTGGTATGATGTTCTTTTTTTCTGAAAGTCAGTGTTATGCCACACAAAATTGGACACAAAACTTTTTGTCTCATCAGTTCATAGAGTATTTTCACAAAAGGGTTGGGGATCATACCAAAACTGAGAGGAGCCTTTATGTTCAGCAGTGGTTTTTGTCCTGAAACTCTGCCATGAAAACTTTTTTGCCCAGTCTCTTTTTTTATGGTGGAGTCATGAACACTCTTCTTAACTGAGGCAAGTGAGGTCTGCAGTTTTTTTTTAATGCTGTTGTGGGTTCTTTTGTGACCTCTGAGTTGTCACTATGCTCTTGGGGTAATTGTGGTTTGCCGGTTTCTCCTGGGAAGGTTCTCCACTGTTCCTTGCTCGTGCCATTTGTAGGTAATGGCTCTCACTGTCATTCAATGCAGTCCAAAAGCTTTAGAAATTGCTTTTTAGCCATCCTTAAGCTGGTAGATGTCAATTATTTTCTTTTTTATTCGTTTTTGTTTCTTTGGATCTCAGCATGATGTCTAGCTTTTCTAGCTTTTTAGTCTACTTTATTTTGTCATGCAGGTCCTTTTTAAGAGTGTTGTTGATTGAGAACAGGTGTGACAGTTAATAGGCCTGGGCGTGACTAGAGAAATTGAGATAAATCAGAGTTAAGTTCAGTTATGGGGTACAAACACCTTTTCACACTGGGCTATGTTGTTTTAGATTTTGTTTTTCCCTTATAATAAAAACCTTTATTTGAAAGCAACTTTTTAATCCTGTTTTAAGACTTTTTTTGTAAAGCATTTAGGTGTTTTTTGCATGATGTCAGGCACAGAAAGTTGTTTTCTGGAATTTAAGAGGATGCATGAGGCTCCGTATTCCCACAATCCCTTGTGCTGTAAAATATACATTCTCCGAAGGGCAAGATGGCCTACAGAACATAACAACAAGGCATAGATTTGAAAGCAGCAACCAAAGAAGAGGAATTCCTGAAGAGGACTTTTTGATAGATGCATGTTGTGTTTAGAGACATCGGTTGTAAGACGGCCGCTGCTCATATCATTAAGGACAGCTTGAATACACGGCAGACAGAAGGCTTCTTTTTGGTTTCATGATAGTCTGCTTTCCAAAGACTTGTTCCAAGGTCCAGTTAGAGGCCAGGGACATGCTTAGGAAATAAAAAATAAAATTGATTCTTGAACACCCTTGAATATAGTTTTAAAAATACTACATGTCCTAGATAGTCTTATTCAATAAATATTTGTTATGTCTGTTACTAAAAATATATTTAAAGTGATCATTAATACAGTTGAATTCATAGTTTTTATAATCCATCTCTAAGCTGCCATTTGATCTTCTGTTTAAATTTTATGAGTATAAAATACTTTAGTTTGCAATTCCTATAAATAGTTATTGTTACTAAAAATTTAAACAAACAAATAATAAATTGTTACTAAAAATTTAAACAAACAAACAAATAATAATAATAATAATAATAATAATAATAATAATAATAATAATAATAATAATAATAATAATAACAATAATATAGCTAAGCCATTAGACTTTGTCTGTTAAATTTAAATTCATAATTATGAGGCTACTTTCTCTCTTTTTATCAAAGACAAAGGTTTAAATAATTGGCAGTTGAAATGAAACAGGCAGACATAGAAGGATTGAGAAATTTCATAAGACGCCTGGGTTAATATAGTGTGACTTGAGTGGGCTCATTTAAACATGTTAGCGGTTGAGGTTGCTTGACTTTGCTGATGACAGAGACAAGCACTCAGATAATTTGCTGCTGTTCTTCAACAGCAGACTGATATGCAGAGACAGGATGCAGGGCGTCTCACTCTCACACTGAATATGCACATGACAAATGAGGTTTAATAAAGGAGCATTCTTTTTCAAGTGGGTGACAAATGTACTAGAATAATAATCACAATTCAACCGAGAAAGGGGAAGCTTTTATTTACCACCTTTTGGTGGCCTGTCTGCTTTCTTTCTTTGGGATCATTACATTCATCTCCGAAAGAATGTGTTTTATTTTCTTGTCCTCCATGTGCTGTTTCTATATGTTTTAATGGGCCTAGAACACGGTTATTTGTTTTCTGAAAGAAAAAAAAAAGAAAACATACTAAAGCTAAAACTAAAAAGACTAAAACTACTGGTCAATAAACATGTTTATTGACTAAAATAAAAATAAACATTCATTCATTCATTTTCTTTTCGACTTAGACCCTTTATTAATCAAGGGTCGCCACAGCAAAATGAACCGCCAACATATCCAGCATCTGTTTTATGCAGCGAATGCCCTTCCTGCAACTCATCACTAGGAAACATCCATACACACTCATTCACACACATACACTACGGACAATTTTAGCTTACCCAATTCACCTATAGCACGTCTTTGGACTTGTGGGGGAAACCGGAGCACCTGGAGGAAACCCACACCAACACGGGGAGAACATGCAAACTCACAGAGAAATCCCAACTGACCTCTGCGCCACCGCATCCTCCAAAAATAAACACAATTCATAATAAAAGAAAATAATAATAATAATAATAATAATAATAATAATAATAATAATAATAATAATAATAATAATAAATAAAAATAACGGAAACTAACAGTCACTGAAAGAAAAACTAACTGAAATAAAATACTAATAAGCAGATTGTTTTCTCCATTATATGCACTCATTCTGTGGTGGAAAATATGACCTGTGTCTGTTTACACAAATACTGTTAGATGTGTTTTGACAGACAAACAGAAAAAAATATGAATTTCAATTTGCAAAAAATATAATTTATGCAATTAATAATTAATCCTTTCATAATATTTACATTTTTAAAATGTGTATTTGTGTGGTTTTGGTTTCAGTGTCTTATGACTACGATTTTACTGTATCATTAAGAGGTTCACATAAGAGTTAACAAAGTGTTCTGTAACTTTTAAAATTTGCTTTAAATTTCAGTGTAGTTTCAGTTAGTTTCATTAATGGTTTTGCTAATTTTAGTCAATTTCAGTTTTTATTTTGTTAACAAATTTATATTTAGTTGAAATATACTTTAATTAGTTTTATTTAAAAACTATAACCTTGGCCTGGATAAAATCACAGTCATCATTTTTTACACCCCTTTTTTATTGAAATGTCCAAAAGACTACAACAACAACAATGCTACTACTACTACTACTACTACTATTACTACTACTACTACTATTACTACTACTATTACTACTACTATTACAACTACTACTACTACTACTACTACTA
>CAIGQQ010040079.1:2286212-2311922 GCA_903798035.1 Danio albolineatus | reverse complement strand
CTGCATGAAACAAATGCTGGTTAAGTAGGCAGTTCATTCCGCTGTGGCGACCCCAGGTTATCAAAAGGACTAAGCCAAAAATAAAATAAAATGAATGAATGAATGAATGAATATAAAATATAGCTGTCAACATTTGAAGTGGAAAAAAAAAGGTTTATGAAAATGTAAAACTACTGAACAGCACCCATTCATCAGTTCATCAATTTTGATCAACTTTTTGTTTTGGATCCACTTCACATGTTGACTGTATATAATATTTTATTATTATTATTATTATTATTATTATTATTATTATTATTATTATTATTATTATTATTGACAAGTAATTTAAACCTATGTGTTTATTTAACTCTTATCATCACTAGCTCTCAAATCTCTTTCACATTCATGATGTTGGCACATGGCAATATAAAACAACCACTAACCAATTACGAGATCCAAAGTTTGTGGATTTCTTTCTGCGGCTGAGTGAACTGAGCTTCCTGGATTTATACAAACAAAAAGTTTGTTTCATGGGGAAACTGGCAGAAAGAAAGAAAGAAAAAAAAAACTTCTTTTGAGGAAGATGCTGAGAATAGCAGTTTTAAAACTCAGCCTACAAATCCCATACATCTTCTTTATTTTTCTATGTTCTGTGACAGCAAGTCTATAGCAGAGGCATTCTTTATGGAAATATATAAGCAGAAAATGAGAAAAACTCAACAGATGGATAGATTAATGTATGTTGGAGAGTGAAAACGAGGAAGCGTTTTTATTCCACAAATGCAGAATTTCTTGCTCAGTGTACCTTGCAGAGCTTTACAAAACAATGCAATAAAGTGGAAGCCCTGCAATAGTCTCAGATAAACATATTTAATTTAGCTTTGACCCGTCCTGGAAAGAGTTGCATACACAAAAAGCATGTGTAGATATTCATATCCTATTTTTAGTAGAGACAAAAATGTAGTATGTTGAAGTTTGGTTAGAGAAGTTTGGTAGAATATTGTTCTACAAAGAGCGTTTGGACTCTTGCAAGTCACAACAGCAGATTTGAGCTTCAGTAAAAACTCAAACTCCAGCAGAACTTCATCCTTCAATGTTGAACTTGTTTATTCTCATTGACCAGTGTTTATATGTATGAAAAAATAACCATCCTATAAAATAATAATTTATTTTCAGAAGAATAGTTTATTTTCTTGCATTAAACCACAGAATTCAAAAAGGTTTATTTTATTTCAGTGGAGGGACAGAAATATCTCAGAATTAATTAAAAATATATTTACTTATGTTATGAAGATGAACAAATCCCTAATTGGTCTGCAAGGACATAAGGTAAAGTAAATGATGAGAGAATTGTTAAAAAACCCTAGAAGCAATACACATATTTATATATATTTCCCTGCAAGTAGTTGAGCTGGCATGTAGTTGCTAAGTTACTGATAGTCCACGCTTAAAATTAAATTATAGTGTGTTTTGTCTGTATTCACATTCCAGCATGCAGATAAATGGCATCGTTCCATCTCAGTAGTACACAAAATGAACATCAGAACATCATAGCATCTCAGAGCTGAACATCTTTCTGACAACATGGGACAGTTTGTTCAACAGATCATGCAGACGGAGCAAAGAGCTCCATCTATGCACGGGGTGAGGAGACGGCCCCTTTCTGTGATGAATCTGGCCGGTTTCTCAGTGAATCATAAGAAGCAGATTGGCCCTGCCAGCCTCCATACAGGCAGAGATATTTCAGCCTCCTATCATCCCTGTAGCACCAGCAGATGTTTGAGCTCCTTCATCCCGTTCATCTGTCTGCTTATGGCTTACATTTCTCTCCTCTGCAGCCTTGGATGCTCCCTTTACCTCATCTTAAATGCTAAGAGATACAGGTGTGTAGTCTTCTACATCTGAAAGAGTTTAAGGGTATCGGAAAGGTTATTTTTTCAAGATTATTAAGAGGATGTTTGAAATTGTCTGTGCTATTTGTTACGCTTGATGGGGAAAAAGTGCACACAGTCATATATCAGTTGAATTGATCAACTGTGCAGTGTTTTTCATTACTTGCAGATGGGGAAATATAAGTTGAAACTGCACATACTGTAAACAAAAACTGTGTTTGGTGTAATTAGTTACAAAGTAACTACTGTAATTTAATTAATTAAATGTACATTGGCAGCACGGTGACCCGTGTTTGGGTGGGTTTCCTCCAGGTGCTCCAGTTTTCTTCAGTCCAAAGACATGCGGTATTGACCTTATTCTGCGCATACGAGCAGACACAGCCATTTAAATCTTTTTGGCTTGAGACTTCCGGTCTCATTCCCTTCCATTCATTTCATTCATCATTTTCTTTTCAGCTCAGTCCTGTGAGGTACCTTCTTGCTGTGAGGCGATCGTGCTACCCACTACTCCACTGTGGCACCCTTCCATTTATTTTAAAATTTTGAAAACAGCCTGGTATGCTGCTTGATGTTGCAAACTGATGATTTCTTATTATGTTATTCTGTTATCTTTTTCTGTATAATCATGCACACACTTGTTTGTAGAGCAAGTAGTTTGACCGTTTCCTGCCATTTATTATTCCTAATCATTTATCCCACAGGCGACTGAATTGGAAGTTCAAAAACAATCGCAAAAACGAGCGCACTTCAACATTGAAGAAAAAGGTCAATAGGTGAATTGAATAAACTAAATTGGCCGTAGTGTGTGTGTGAGAATGATTGTGTGTGAGTGTTTCCCAGTACTGGATTGCAGCTGGAAGGGCATTTGCTGCGTAAAACATATGCTGGATAAGCTGGAGTTCATTCCGCTGTGGCTATGCCTGATGAATAAAGGGACTAAGCTAAAGGAAAATGAATGAATGAATGAATTAATTAAATAATTAATTAATTAATAAATGTACATTTAAAAGTAAAGGGATTGCTGTTTATTTAAATATATAATAAATTAAATATTTGCATTAATGTTGACTCTTAGCTCAATAAACTCCTAATTTTTTGCTTATTAGTTGTTAATAGTCAGTAGTTGGGTTTAGATAGTAGGTCTAGGATTAGGTATGTAGAATAAGATCATCCAGAATATGTACTTATTAACAACTTTTAAACTGCCAATATCTTAATAATAGGCAGACAATAAGCCACTAAAAGTATTGGTCCTTTTAAGTGTTACCATGTACAGTTGTTATAGAAATATTTTTAGCAGAAAAATCTAATTTCTTCAACTAAACAAGGTCAAATGTATCAAGATGACCGGGTTTTTAATAGACACTGAATTAATCAGTGCCAGTAAATAGTATGAAAAATAGTGTTGTTGCTTTCAATATTTTGTATATATTTAACTTTTTAATACTGTTTATGAACTAATAACTATTATGTTGATTTTTTTTAATAAAGCCAAACTGGCATAATTGACTCAAATTTAAATAATTTAAAAAGTTTAATTTATTTTCTCTGTGCTGAGATTTATAGTGATTTAAGTACTATTGAATTATTTAATTACCCTTCTCAGACAGTTATAAAGTGATTTAAATACAGTTGCATTATGTATTTAGTAATTAATTACTTTTTTGAAGTAACATACCGACCACTGAGCAAAACATTTAAAATGTGAATGGTGTGTTCAGCATGGTGTAATACACAACATTGCACAGCACTTTATTTGGTCTTTATTCGGTCAAACTATAGTACATGATATATCATCACAAGATTGGATCCAGCCTTTGTGAAACTTACTAAATTATCAAAAATGTCATTGTACTGTAATATTATTTTGTTAAAGGGGTGGTCCACTACGATATCATGTTTTAAATTTTAGTTGATGTGTAATGTAGCTGTGTGAACAAAAACAACATCTCTGAACGTAACATGCTCAAAATTCAATGCAAAGGGAGACATTGGATATTGCTAAATTAGTTTAGCAAAGCCTACAGTGAATGAAGTTTGGGGGCTACAAAAAATACATCCTGGTTAATAATGTCATAAACCCAACAGGTTACGTACACACACCCTACGCAGTGAAGGGGCGTGGCCAGAGGCGCTGTAATGTTACGGCAGAGAAAGCTGCTTTGCCGTCCAAATGCTGCTATTTCCACAGAGCTTCTTCTGTTTGTGTTTTTAAGCTTCCAAAGGATGTTTCTGTCTGATTCAGGCTCATGCTGGTTGTCATGGATTGGCCAGGCTCTTCCACCAATTTCACACAGCGCCCATCATCACCTGAGTTAAATCATGCACAGCTGCACCCTATCACCTAGCACACAATATAAGCACACACCTCACACCACTCACTGTCCGGGCTCGTTCCTACGAAGCATACTTTTGGCGAATACTCTCTACCTATTCACTATTATTTACTTGCCATTTGATACTTACCTAATCTCTGTTTGTTTCCAGTCTGTCCAGTCTTCCCCGTATCCTGTCTGTGATGTGTGCGTCGTCATTCTGTCTTCCCCGCAAGTCATCTGGTGTGTGCATTCGGTCTTCCTCATTGCCTCTCTCATTCATTCTGCTAAGGATAAAGGACAATATTTTCATCCCGGACTTCATTCACATACCCCTTGTTATCCTTTTGTTGCTCCGCTGTAAATAAACACTTATAACGATTAACTCACCCTGTTTGTCCATCTGCTTCCCGGAACACTGCTTCCCCGACGTGGAGCCGATCCACGAATCACAGAACATTATGTTAACTGACCAATCAGAGCGTCTTTAGGACGGGCTTTCAGAGGAACTAGAAAAAAATGACATTTGTTTTCAAATTAGCTGAGTAGCAGTAAAGTAAAATATATGAAAACATAATGTGATTTTTTTTTTGTTTTTTTTTTGTTTACAAATGAAGCATGAGCACACATTCCTTTGCATCTTACAAACACAACCAAGCCTTAAAAATACTGGACAACCCCTTTAATGTTATTAAATGTATTTTTTATTATTATTTTTTAATATCAATTACTTTGTGACAGGTACAAGTGCAAGTAATTACTCTCTAACATGTTTGTTTTGCCCCACTTTGGCAAACTGTCTGGCCGTTAACAGAATACCTCACCAATTATATCACTTAAGAAGCATTTTCTGTAAGGCTGCTTTAAAATTATATGTTTTAGAATAGCTCTACAGGAATAAAGAATTGATTGTTAATAAGTGCTGATATACAGTGAAGGCGATGTAGGAAGTATGTTCTTTTTGAACAGTGTTGAATAACAATAACAGTAGCTTTATTAAATTGTTAGTTCCAGTCCTTTGTTTTGATTGGCTGAGCCACCTTCAAAGCTGTTGTACAAATATACACCTGCAACCTTATTACTGCGCCACTGCATGTTTTGTGCTGCTGCAGTTCTATGTACTGTATTATGCATTTCACCTCAATTAACTGTTTGTTATTTATTTCCTGAAGTATGAGTGAACCCTGCTGCTGTGTTATGTCTGTGTAATTTACCTTTAATTTTCAGGCCATGACCCCACACTTCAAAGAAACTCATCTCATAGGGAATAAAAGCTGATGTGTGGGTATGTGTTTAGAAAAGCACTTTTTTCTTCAGGAACATTATTGTGTGTTCATGGAACTACAATGTATAATGGTGCTTTTTTACAGATAAACTTTAACAGATCAGGTTTAAACAAACAGCTCTATACTGAGAGGTAATCATATGTATGTGTGTAATGAAGGATCACTTTCCTTCGGCTAGTACCTGATTTATCATGTGTCGCCACAGTGTTCAAAATAAACACTGCAAACTTCACTGTCAACTGTCAAAGGGTCTATATGCATACCTGTCAACATTGGGATGTAAAAATAAGGGATTACCCCCCACCCCCAAATAGTTCAGATGATTAACATTAATAAAGACATAAAATTATCAAATCTCATTAACCTTTTTTTCACTGTATAACTTACATATTCTGATTAAAAAGCAAGAAATGAAGCTTATTTATTATGATTTTTTGTTTAATTACATTAAATAACACGCACTTTAAAATACATTGTGATAACGTTATAATGAAATCATTCGATTGCTTTCCTAACTTTTTATGCTGATTTAGGACAAATTGTGTTTGGGAAAAAAAAACCCATCAAGATCGACATCTTTAGATGTTATTATTACTAATTTTGTGTATATGTGTGTTCAAACACACACCCAAAACCCATTGTCCACTTTCGCTACGCTTCAAATTGCATGTACAGAATCCGTTTGGGAAACAGCGTCTATTTATCACTATGGAGCGCATCAGCTGACAGTCACGCATCGCTATATGACTTGTTTATTTATTTATGTTTATTTCAAAGTGTTTTATTAAGAGCAAGCGCAAGGGGCGCCCCCTGGTGGTTCGGTGGTATGGGTTGCGTATAGAGAGGATCCGCTCTTTAATGTTTATTGCCACCCTTCAGAGAAAGACTGAAAATACGGGAGAAATATGGGAAAATACTTACGGGATGATAGCGGGATAGAACTGTAAAATACGGGAGAATCCCAGGAAAAACGGGAGGGTTGACAGGTATGTCTATATTTCTACTGCACTGTAATTTTATTTATTTATTTATTTTTGTAAATTACACAGTATTTAACTGTAACATGAACTATCTTTTACTGTAGGACTGTTATGCAGTATGTTACTGTATTTTAAAATGTCATTGTGAAAATAACTGTATATTCTATAATAAAGATATACACACAACTACTGTATGTAAATACATATACAATATAAAAAGTGCTGTAAATGTAAATATACTTCTTTTGCTGCAATTGATTTATAGTAAGTTACTGGTGAACCACTGCCAGTAAATCACGGTAAATTCTACAGGAAATTGTTAACAGTGTGATATGATACATTTTAATGAGTTAAATGAGCTCTTTTAAAAAGAAAGATATGATAAATGTTTCCCTTTAAAAAATGCATTGTTTAGTAACCATTTTATAACAATAATAAGCCAGAGGCAGTGGTCTAATGTCACTTTAGAACAACTAACACTGCATTGCATTGCATTGCATTGCATCTGTTTCAAATTTACCGTAAGCTACAGCTTCCTGAGGCTTATCACTTTATTAAAAAATAATAGCAGGTCTGTTTTAAATATAAGTGCCTATAATATTTTAGGTTAAAAGCAAACAAACAAACAAACATAAACCTAAATTATCTTTCACACAAAAATGCAAGCAATGTAAATCAAATGTTCTCTGACAAACAATCATAATTTTACACACACCACAAACCCTCTGGATTTCTAAAAAGCAGCATACAAAAGATTTTCTTTTCGCATCACACTAGACGCTCGAGCCAGGCTTTTGGCGAACACATAAATTGGCCCAATACATCAGTGCTTCATCCTAAAATTCTCGCATGTAAATTCAAGTAGATTATGTCAAAAACTGAAATACATGTACTCGACCCATTGTTTAAGAGCCTGCGAGTAGAAAAAAAGCACATTCTGTGTTTTTTGGTGGAAAGGGAGAGGCAGCTAATTGGATATGCCAACTACCATGAGTTCAAAGAAGTGTTAATTACTCTGATATAAACAAGATTATGAAGTCCTGCTGAGAGCCCCATCCCTATCACTCAAAGCCCGGCTTCTTTCTTCCTCCGAGGACAGATATAAAGGACTTGGAGCATAGAAGAGAGATAGAATGAGGGCAGAGAGAGCGAAAGAAAGAGTAAAGTAGCCAATGAAGGAACTTTTTTTACACAAGGATGTGTAGTGAGACTAGACTGCAGCTTGAGTCCAACTTTCTTCAGCTTATGCATTCATGAGTTAGCGCTACTATTGGAACAATCAGCAGTTCTGCTGTGAAATTTTCTCCTTTATGCAGACAACCTGGGGATTATAGGAAACCAGATATTCCTCCATGCTGGGAAATTCAGCCCTATAACAGTCTACTCTATGAGTCTAGTTGTGTTTTAAAATTTGTAGCATCAGGATGGGTTTGGTCTGGCAGTGAATGCATAGAGACATTGCAGATATGATTATGTATTTCAATATGTAGCACAATGTTCATTCAAACTGTAGTGTCAGATATTAATGGTCTGTGTTCTCAAATACTCAAAAATACTTCATAATCAAATTATCAAAACAGTGGAATTTCAAATGAACTCTTAAATCAAAGTTGATCCCTTGATATACCGACATATTAGAGTGATTGTGCTTTAAATAGTAACAATAAAAGGTTAATTGGTTCGATCCAGGCCCATTAAAACATATTGAAACGGCACAAGGAGAACAAGAAAAGAATACACATTCTTGCTAAGATGAAACTAATGATCCCAAAAGAAAGAAATCAGGCCAACTAAAAGGTCCCCTTCCCCTTCTCGGTTGAACTCCGATTATTATTCTAGTACATTGTGCCCCTTTATTAAAAGTTTCAGAATTTAACACTTTCTATCTGAAAACAGCTTATATTGAAGCCAATCTGCCAAAACAAGTTGTGGAATTCCACTTTATTGCATATAGTAATAGTGTATTTAAACTTTGCTTCCAGCGAATCACTGCCTGGTTAGCTCCACCCTTAAATATGCTATAAACAATGATAGTCCAACACAGATCTATATGCAGATACCAAACAATAAAGATGACTCTGCAGACAAGATGCTGTGCAGTGTCATGTTGAGGAAAAACTCACAGTCATTGCCTTATCACTGAACAAAACATTGAGAAATATGGGTTGAACTTTATTATTTTCAACTTTTTAATGGAGTTTCAAACTGCATCAGTAAAAAGTTATTTGCTCCCTACATTTTACTGCAAATCTGTTTACAAACGAGGCACAATTTGTTGCAGGATTTTCAATAAGACTACAAGATAAA
Source organism: Danio albolineatus (assembly GCA_903798035.1). NCBI lineage: Eukaryota > Metazoa > Chordata > Actinopteri > Cypriniformes > Danionidae > Danio > Danio albolineatus. Next base: position 2,303,160 of record CAIGQQ010040079.1, on the reverse strand, counting down.
AAGCAATGACGTTCCAAGTATATTGAATAAGTAAAATATGGAACGTTTATTAACAGTATATCACTGCAAATGTATTTCTAACTTTTCGTTGTGCATGAGCAATAATTTGCTGGCTGTCATTTACTTAGTACATTGAATAACAAGGGTTTTCTGATCCTTTAAATCTAGAATTGTGAACCACATTGACAGAAATCATGACCAGGGTCTTTCTCTTACTCTACACATAGCGGTATAAAGCAGACGGGTGATGTAAAGTACAAGATCATAAAGATCACAGTAGAAAAAGGCAGAAACAGACATAAATGGCTTTAGAAGAAAGCCTGTTCTCTCTGTGACACTGGTTAGGTTCAGACAGTTGCCTGATTTATCTAACACTTTAAGAAGTTTATGAATATGAGAGACAGAACTAATATAAAAAAAAATACAATAAATAAATAAATACATAAAAAAAGTCATCATTTCTTCAAACCATCATTTCTCGAACTGTCAGAACTGATGAAAGTGTAATTGGGGGAGGAAAGTCAAGCATCAAGTGCAGAGTTGAAAAACTAGTCACTGCTTTGATCATCACCTGTAAGAAATGTCTATCTGTCTGTCTGTGAATGTGACACATAAGATACATAAAGAGGCACAATATTACATCAACATAAATAAATAAATGATACAATAAATGAATAAACAAAATTATTAAACTTCTAACATTCCTTTTAAACAGATTTAAATTTAGCAGTGGTATCTTCTTGAATGCATAAGGCCAACCATTCTACACTTATGGCTTGATCTGAAAAATCCAGGAGCTTGCTGTGGAGAAATAAGCTCTGACATACTGTATGAGCAGGAGCCATCCTATGCTCTGCTTTAAAAACATATAACATTTTTATTGTATCTTATCCAGAAATCCACATTGTTTACGTTATTATATTGTCATTTTAGTAACTTTGTTATGACTGTGCCCACTTGACTGTGTCAGTATCAGTAGTCTCTGCTTAAAATATTTAAAAGTTTATGTTGATGCTTTCACAGAGGACATTCAGGAAACTGACTATTGCAAATAAAGTAAAAAGCCTAGTAACTGACTATTGCAAGTATGCCGTCATATTTGTCTATCCCTAAGTTGACATGTAGCAACGTTTCATTGTCGTGGACAGAATGTCCAAAGAAAGCCTTACGTATAGAACAGTGTGCTTTATGATATTCATTCATTCATTTTGTTGTCGGCTTAGTCCCTTTATTAATCTGGGGTCACCACAGCGGAATCAACCGCCAACTTATCCAGCATATTTTTTACGCAGCGGATGCCCTTCCAGCCGCAACCCATCTCTGGGAAACATCCATACACACACATTCACACTCATACACTACGGACAATTTAGCCTACCCAATCCACCTATACCACATGTCTTTGGACTTGTGGGGTAAACCGGAGCACCCGGAGGAAACCCATGCAACCACGGGGAGAACATGCAAACTCCACACAGAAATGCCATCTGACCCAGCCGGGGCTCGAACCAGCGACCTTCTTGCTGTGAGGCGAACATGCTATCCACCACGCCACCGTGGCCCCCTTCTTTATGATATATTCATTCTTTTTCTTTTCGGCTTAGTCCCTTTATTAATCAGAGGTCGCCACAGCGGAATGAACTGTCTACTTATCCAGCATATGTTTTACGCAGCGGATGCCCTTCTAGCCGCAACCCAATGCTGGGAAACACCCATACACTGTTACATTCACACACATACACTGCGGCCAATTTAGCTTATTCAATTCACCTACTGTATACCGCATGTCTTTAGACATGTGGGGGAAACCGGAGAACGCGGAGGAAACCCATGTGAACATGGGGAGAACATGCAAACAGAAATGTGATGACCCAGCCGGGGCTCGAATCAGCGACCTTCTTGCTGTGAGGCGATTGTGCTGCCTACTGCGTCGTGTGACGCCCTTTTTTATGTTAAATTTCACTCTTTATTTTGTGCATTACTGTCTTGGTGGAGAGTCACTGAGATGCCAACCTGGTCTCATCAATCTGCGTACAAATAACACAACTTTACATGCAAGAAAACGGGAAGGTAGCAAATGCTGCAGCTATATGGAGCAAATCTTATAGTGAGGATAAAGTGGTAGAAGGGGTTGTCTGCTCAAAGCATAAAATGTTTAATAGAGATTCTTTGAAGAACAACAAGCACCTTAAATTGAAGTAATCGAACAGAGTGATTGTGCATTCACTAGGGGAGTGGCCCGGAGGGTGACCCGGGGCACTGTTTTCCATCTTTTTACTTTTTTTTTGCCCAGAGGATGACTCAGCTGCCGTTTGCTGTTGACTGACAGGATTAATGAAGCTCTTCACAGCCCAGCCCGTAGATCAGCGCCTGCTTGTGAGAGCACAAAAGCTCCTGGCACACAAGGAGGAAGAAAAGAGAGACTTTCATTAGAGTTTATTATTCTCTAGTCCCCCACGTCAACCTCGCTCCCGAGTGAAGAGTCATTTAGGCTCCATTCTTGGCACTCGGTGCACATGTGGATACGGCGCGTGGTGCCACATGTGGAGGGTGCTTTAGAGGGGGCTTGTAAAGCTCCAGCTGCAGGCAACATTGCACCATAGTATGAAAGCAGAGATCAATTTCCCCTAATGATACGACGATTTCTATGTGATGTCTCATTTCCACCTATTCACTCTCACGCACACAGAAAGAGAGGAGGGGGAGGACAATAGTCTTTCTGGATTTTTTTCCCCATTCTCGCCTTTTAAAGCTCTCTATTAGTGCACAGCTAGATTTACAGTGAATGTGAAGGTTTAAAAGATACTCCCGATAAGTAAAATGGATTTGTCTTTTTAATATTTAAATCTAATAAGAAGTCTACTTTCTGCGATCATTTTATTTTGAGGAATCTGCTATATGTTATGAATGCAGCGGTCTCATTCATGTCAGCTTTATTAAATTCTAAATTCCTTTCCCAAGGCTGTAAAGGTAATTTCAGATGCTTTTGACTGAAATCAGAGGGTTATGCATGTCAAGAAATTTGATGTACTCATGAATCAGTTTTTGCTACGGTGGCTTCATGGTTTTCAGCAATAACAAAGACGTGCATATAAAAATGATTAGTATAGGCCAAAATGATTGGCATAAGGCCAAGCTCCTGCATCTGAAAAATCCAGGAGCTTGGTATAGGTTAATGGTATAGGTTGGTATAGATTAGTATACAGTAGGTTAATGTGAAAACCATGTAAAAATTAAATTAAAATATACAGCTCCAGCTGCAGGCAACATTGCATAATTAAATATTTATTAAAAAATTGACTAATAAACAAACACAAATACATTAAATTATATATATATATATTTATATATATATGGCGCTACGGTGGCGTAGTAGGTAGCACGTTCACCTCACAGTAAAAAATGAATCTTGAGGCTTGTAATTTTCATTTAAAAAATTGATGTGGTCATTAAAAATAATGTGCATATTTTCTTTAAAAAATTGTTATTTTAGACTTATTAAAAAATATTGAGAAGATTTTGCTAATAAAATCAAGATATAAATTTCACTTATTTTTTTAAGCAAACCAGTGCAATTATTGGGCTTAATTTGAGAAACCAATTAAGTTAATAAAATTGAGGAAAGATGACTTCACCTTTATTTTAAGAAAATTCACTCAATTATGCGAATCTGAATGAGATGTTTGCATTTGAATCTCAACAACGGCAGTGGTCAGACGACATTTTGAAGGAGCAGATCGACAGTGAGCATGTTGAGAGGTAAGCATTTACAGTTTATAATTTTTATTGTCCTAATGCTCTTTCAGGAAAGACACATGCTGTTCAAACTTGTCCAGGAGCTTAGTTTTTGCCTTAAGATGTATATTGGGATACACAGGTATTTTAATCACCCATTCCTGTTTGAAATTGATTTGCTTTAATGTTCATTCTGAATAATATATTGAAATTGAACAAATTATTTGCATTGTAATATTTAACAGCAGTGATCAGGCAACATTTAAGCAGGGTGGACAAACAACAGTGATCTTGTTAAGTGGTAAGCCTAAGCTGAGCTAAGCTAAGTTAGCTTTAGCTATTCAATTGGGTTTATGCACAGCTAGTGTTTTTCCAGTTGATAAGGTTCCTTTTACAGCATTGATGATGTAATGTAATTAACTGTGTTTATATATAATACTGTATATAAATACTAATATTTGTTTGCTTAATTTTTCAGATTAATAAAGAAAACAGTATTTTCCCAGAATGGGGGCCAAACAGCAGGTATTTTTTATAATGTATTAGTTTATTATTGTTATTGTTGTTGTTGTTCATTATTATTAGGCAATATTACTTATTTCTACACTTTTGTTGCATTTGACCTCACATTAAATCAGGAATGAGACGAGAGATGTTGTCCTCTGTTGCTGGTATATTTGTATGAAAAAGAGGAAGAGATCATAGAGGAGTGCAATGTAAGTGTCTTAAACCATTTCAGATATTTATGGTTTTCAGAAAACTGCATTTTATATTGCTGCATTTTTACAAAAAAACAAAAATATAGCTCAAACACTACATTGTTGAATGCAATATTCCTTGTACAGTGTAAACATGTTTTTTATAAACTTATTTCTTTATACACTAGTATACCTTTTGAAAACACCCTGTCCATTATAGGTCAAAATATTTGTGTACTTGTGTTATAGAGTCAGTCAGCAATGTCTACTGAAGCATTTTGGAGAATTACTGTTTACAGAGATACAAAGAAAGGGTTAATTTCCTTAATGTATTTCCTTAATGTGTTTTAGTAAACCTTAAACATTTTAAATTTACAATTGCATAATTTCATAATAATAAACGGCATGCTTATTTTATAGTGTGGGAATGCACAGAGAATTGCTGTCTGCCAGAGGGATGGCCAACCATGAGGACTTCTGCATTGTCATGGTGGACGGGCGAGTCATGGCTGGCTTTGAAAATCTAGAATTACTGAACTGGATTTATACAAGTATCCCCAAATTAAAATCACCCACAAACAAACTTTATATAAAGTTTCTGACACAAATTCACTGCTACACCCTTTTGGGGAAATTTACCTGCATTGACTGATTGATTGACTGTGCTGCTAATATTTTGAGATACAGCTTTATACTGGTTTTATATGTTATGCAATATACAAATTTTATCTAAAAATTTTTCCATCACATGGATAAAGAACTTTTTTTAGAGCTCAACATTGCTGTAAATTTTAAATAGATTTGTTTAACTAATTGTACCATTTTGTTATCAGTGGAACATGTAATAAAATGATATTTGTCAAAAATGCATTGTGTATGTATTTAATTATAAATTATATATTTTACATTTTATAAATGAGTAATTTTCATTAATAAATATGATTAAAGGGAGGTGGATTTGCTTAAATTATAAAAGCAAATTCCACCAATAATATTAAAATCATCATCTACCCCTTGAAAATACCTAGTAATTTTCACATGATTCATTCAAGTGGTTTTTGCTAAAAAAATTAACATGAGTAAATTGTGGTGGATTTGCTTAAATTATAAAAGCACATTCCACTAATAATATTAAATTTATCATCTATCACTCAAAACATTTAGCAATTTTCACATGATTCATTCAAGTGGTTTTTCCTAAAAAAATTAAGTATTGAAAACTACTTAAAAATAATGCGTGCAATAGTGTTACCACTATTTTTTTAAGTAAATAGCACATAAGATTTTTTACAGTCGAGCCTCCGCTGGGTCAGTTGGCATTTCTGTGTGAAGTTTGCATGTTCTCCCCGTGGTCGTGTGGGTTTCCTCTGCGTGCTCCAGTTTCCCCCACAAGTTCAAAGACATGTGGTATAGGCAGTGGTGTAAAGTAACTAATTACAAATACTCAAATTACTGTAATTAAGTAGTTTTTCTCAGGAATTGTACTTTACCAAGTAGTTTTATAGATGTGTACATGTTTAGTGCAGTATTGGTACTTTTACTCCACTACTTTCCTTCAACCTGCAGTCACTACTTTATCATTTCCTGTCTAGGGGGATTAGAAAGATCAGTCCTGTGATTGCTGTCCAATCAAATCACACATACAAGGTAATTCGCATCATAATGAACTACCTCAAGACATGGGTGATTTATAATTGGAGCAAACTGTTTGGAAGTATTAAAAGTGTCCAAGAAGATGTGTAAAATCTTTCCACGCAATGATCCAGAGTCTGTTTAGATGCATGTCACTGATAAGATGACGGATGTTTACTGTATGATGACCGAAATGGCCTTAAACACCCAGCAGGCACAAGACATCAACGTGACATCAGATTGACGTTGTACCATGACGTCTTGGGGACGCTACATTTTGTTGGAAATGAAAATCAGGTTGACATCAGAACTCAACTTCCGGCCAACGTCAATGTCCAACCTAAAACCAACCAAATATCAACGTCTAATGGTGTTACAGCTTGATGTTGTGTGGACGTTACCCCTATGACATCTATCAGACGTTGCATTTTGGTTGTCGTAACTGATGAATAAATGTCAGTATTTGAGGTCAACATGACGTTGATTTAAGATCTAAAATCAACCAAATATCAACGTCATTTGATGTCATTATTGAACGTCAAAATGACATTGTCCTTAGAAGCTGGCTAGACCATACCTGCCAACCATGGTTTTGAAACTCCGGGAGATTATCCAGTATGTTTACTCCCCCAACACATGCAGTAGTGCATTTTTTTTTCTTCAGTAGAATGCTGATGGTTTTTCAGATTAAAAATAAAAATAACTAAATAAACATACAAATGAGCAATATCCCTGGCTCCTGGTGACACAATGAGGTCTTGTAAAGCGAAACGATAACAATAAACCCTCTAAGGAATTGAACGTTATTAATAATTTTAACATAATTTACAATTTTAGTGCCATTGTGATTTCACATGCTGAGTGATGTAGTTTTCCCCACCGTGTTCGACATTAAAATCAAAACGACACACCTTGCAGAAAGCGTGGGCGTCGTCAAGGTGGCTTCTAGACACAAACTTGAATTCTTCCGTTACAGCTGCTGTTAAATTTAGATGTATATATATTTTCCCACATCTACCTCCTGTGCAGAAATCAACAGCACACCTGAGTTGTAGCGTGTGTTGCCAGATTGAGGTAAAATATGTTACAATATTTGAATATTGCATCAATTGTGTGCGGTAATGAACTTTATTCAAGATCTGGCAACTTGACAAATATGAACAAAAGTGCTTTTATTGAAACTGCATTGGGACGTAAAAATTACGGAAGTTTCCCGGCAGAAATAACAAACCGGGAGGGTGGCGGGAGATGGATGTGAAATACGGGAGACTCCCGGGAAAAATGGGAGTGTTGGCAGGTATGGGCTAGACATTGAATTTTGGTCACCTGACGTCACAACCTCTATAAGTCTAACCTAATACTAACGTCTTATGATGTTGTGTGCCTGCTGGGCAATAACTAGACACACCACAGAATGTTACACACACACCTGCACAAAATGCTTATGCAAAATGTATCAGCTTTTTACAGTGTAATACTCACTACTGACTACTCTTGAGTACTTTTGAAAGGGCTACTTTTTACTCATACTTTGAGTAATATTTACTAGATACTTTTACTCTACTTGCACTACATTTTTGGTCAAGTAATGGTACTTTTACTTGAGTATGATTTTTCAGTACTCTTTCCACCACTGGTATAGGTCAATTGGGAAGGCTAAATTGTCCGTAGTTTATGAGGGTGAATGAGTATGGATGTTTCTCAGAGATGGGTTGCGGCTGGAAGGGCATCCACTGCGTAAAACATATGCTGAATTAGTTGGCGGTTCATTCCGCTGTGGCGATCCCAGATTAATAAAAGGACTAAGCCATAAAGAAAATGAATGAATATACTGTATATATAATAAAGGCAAATGATCAGTATTAAGGCTCAGCCATTTTTGTTTTCCTCCATGAGCCATAATATTTTGAGAGCTAAATTACTAAAATGTGGCTGGAAATTTGAGTTCTGTCATGGGATAAAGATGGATTTGTTAGCATTACAGTAATTCTCAAATAAGATTTAAATTATGTATTACTTGTGATTATACCATTTTTGGTTCACTAAAAAATAAAAGCACGCTGTCATGAAGATGGAACAGATTAATAAACAGACTGAATGATATTAGAGGAAAAGATGCATTAGCAGCCGTTCTTAATAAAGAAAAGAAAACTCATTACTATGTTAAGTTATGCAAAACAAGTTCAAATGAATTACAGGGAGCCTAATAAATCTTTCATCGTAATCTGATCACCCCTGAGACAAATGGAGGATTATAACATTAATGTGACACATCAGATAATAGGATAGCAAATCAGAGAGAATTTTAAGATAATTGTCTTGGTTTTCTTGTTCCACCCTCACAGTCACACACTCTCTTCAAAGATAACGGATACAGCGTCTGAATCATCGCACGCTTTCTCCACTGGCTTTGAAGTGATCAATTCAAACTATGGAAAGAAAAAAAAAGAAAAGATCAACAAAGCAAAAGCATTGTGATATGAGTGCAGAATGCCATATTGTGGTCATCGTCCGGCCTTTTAGCACTTTCATTCTGTTGCATCAGAAAACAAATAAGGGATTTCAATCAACTGAGCCTATGTTACCACACTAAGAATTAAATCAAGTTATTTGTCAAAACAAAACAGAATCACCCACGTCCCCATTGGACTGATTTGTATTGTCCCCACAGGGAGGTTGTGCATTATGCAGTCCAATTGTATAAGCAGATGTGCATCAAACTAGCAGAATTCAAAGGAGCCAAGTAAAATTAGTGACTGAATAAACAGTGTTGCAAGACTCTAAAGTTATTAGCTCAACAGTTGCTACTCATGTAAATTATTTCATTTTGAATTGTAATCTTGAATCTCTGAACATATGCATTTGTAATTATGTTTATATCTACCTGCATACCTCTGAATATTAATGGTAACCTGTACATATTTTCATCTATTGTAAATCTCTGTTCAGTTAATACAATCTCTATATAATATTCCTAGTGCATGTATCTCTAAATATTGCCATAGTTTTTCTTTAATTGCACTTTATAACTTATGTCTATATCCTGCATATAATACCACCACCAACAAGTGATGGACAAATAAAGCTCATTCCAATTCTTATTGTCTTGCATTTTTAAATTAGGCTATTTTCTTTAAATGTACTGTAAATTTAAGTTTTTGTTTCATTGATTTGCTATGCTGTTGTTTTTTTGTAGTTTGTAGATTTGTTATGGTTTAGTTATTTACTTTTAGTTTCTAGTTTACCGACGATAATAAAACAAGTTCAGTGTCGACCAAAGCAGTTTAGTATTTGTACAACTTACATTTACTCTTGTTTAAAAAATAGAGGTAAAATAATAGTTTGAGCATACACTGAACACAAAACCACACAAATGTGCTGATGGGGATGTTTTCATCCACTCTTGGCTGATTCTTAATTGATTCGATTCTTAATTCTTGAGTCTTAATTTCTTTTGTGTGTTTCAGCAAGCAGAATTCTTTTGATGACAAATCTTATTTTGACACACATTTTGGGAAAATGCTTTGAATTTTTTTTAAACACTCAATACACTTTGGGCAAATTTACTACCCTTTGTTAAATTCAGGATGAAAACATCCTCTAGATTAAACTGCTTTAAATAAATGTACCAGATAATAATTATTTTTCATTTTCATACACAATTTTTTTTTTTGCATAAATCTGTAATAAGCCTTAGTCCTGATCAAAACTACTAATTTTTTTTTTATATAAAATTACATAATTCTAACTCTTCAAATGCCAAATTCATAAATGATGTCACTGATTCTCAACATCAAAAGGCAGCCGAATAAATACAGTCTTTGTTTTTGTTTACTCCATGTAGTTCTGAGAGCTGAGATGCACATTTTGATTTTGTCTGACACATCAAGTCCGCAAAAGTAACTGTCACACACTCACAGACACACACTTTAATTTGCTGTTATCAGACATCTAAAGTTGGAAAATGTAATGTCTGGGGTAGACAGAGATGATTTGCGAGAGTTTGTTGGTCTCCAGGCATTTGTGGGAGACGCACAGAACTTCAGGGAGACTTGTGATGTCTGTGTTATACTCCATATAAAAATCCAGCAACTAAACTTTTTTTTTTTTTTTTTTTTTTTTTTTTTTTCACAGGCCTATTTAAAAGGTTAATGGTGCCAACTGATGATCAACAGGAAAAATGACTAATTTTACCTTTTCCCAAAAGGGAAAACCACTAACGATCAAAAATGCATGATTATGTGGTGTGATGGCTTTGCAATCACAAATGTGGTTATAATGGGAGTCAAGGCGGCACAAACAGCCACAAACAGGGGAAAAAAATGAAAATCTTTTGCTGCAGATAAACTAACAATGCATCAAAGCCAATGCTGTTACTAATTGTTCACCCTCTAAAATGTTTTTTTACCAAATCAGTGACATCATTTTTTGAACTTGGCAATTAAAAAGTCAAGATCCTGTAATTTTTAAAAACATTTAGTATTGATCAGGACTGAGGCGTCATGGTGGCGCAGTGGGTAACATGATCGCCTCACAGCAAGGTCACTGGTTTGAGTCCCGGCTGGGTCAGTTGGTATTTCTGTGTGCTCTTCTCCCCGTGGGTTTCCACTGGGTGGTCCGGTTTCCCCCAGTCCAAAGACTGTGGTATGTTTGAATGTAGTGTACATGTTTGAATGCAAGTGTAAGGGTGTTTCCCAGTGTTGGGTTGCAGCTGGAAGGGCATCTTCTGCGTAAAAAATGCTGGATAAGTTGGTGGTTCATTTCGCTGTGGCGACCCCTGATTAATAAAAGGACTGAGCCAAAAAGAAATGTTTAACTGAGGTTAATTAACAAATGTATGCAAATAAATTAGGGAAAAAAAATAATCTAATGCATTTTCACAAGTTTAATTTAGTGGATGTTGTCATCCCAAACATAACAAGAGGGTAAATTTGAACAGTGCACAAGGGTAAAACTTTAGAAAGAAAAGGTAAAAAAGTTCAGACTGGGCTAAAAGTGACTTCTGAGAGGCATGTGAGAAATATGTCCTTCCGACTGACTTCTTGCCCAGAAATTAGGCCAATAAAGTGATTGCTGTTGGATGCTAAACACGCATGTTTGAGCCAGGGATCTCCGTGATTTTCCGCTGATACACAATGGTACCCTGACAACCCCTGGGACCTTATGATTCCATCAGTCAGGCCTGAATGTCGGCCAAGCTGCTGGCAGCAAGACCTGGCATGAGCTGAGGACTCCAGGACGACTGAGCAGGTTGCATGTCGTAAGTAGTGGATGCTCAGAGGAAGGCAGAGAAAACGGCAATCAAGTGCATTAAATATATTAAAATACCCAGAGCTCGCCAGAAAATGAAATCAGTGAATGTTCAGGCTATACCTAGATGCATTCAGTGAAAAGGTGGTCTTAAAAAAGACAGGCTAAAAGAGGAAACGGTAGCAGCACAATCATAAAAGCAAACCTGAATTGTTAGGTTATACAAAACGTTGCAGATAAAGCATATGCTTTTGTGCCCGAGTCAAGTGGCGTCAATATGCCGGTATGAATTAACGGTTTCACCTCGAACATCTTCTGAAGCTGCTGCAGCCCAGCAAAGGAGCATATCAACTCTATTAACCTGCAGACATGTCCGACGCATTTCTCAGACCTCAGACATTCAAACACAAATGCAGCCACGGAGAAAAGCTACTCTATATGATAATATGGCCCTGAAACGTCTATTCAAATAATATCTGGATGAGAGGAACGCTACTGTTTACCTGTCTTTGTGTCACCTCACAAGAGCACATTACAAGTATATAGCAATTCACTTCATGTGGAAACTCTGGGTTTCTGAAATAAAATAGCATTGGAATAGTAATAATATTATGATTCCAATTCAAACGGACAAGATGCATTAGCTTCTCAGCTTTAAATCTTTCATGTTTTCTAGATGCCACTTCTACCATGTGAAACGAAAAGCATGACTTGCGTTTTATTTTATTTTTAAGTCAAACTGTCCTGTTTTGCATTACATATTTAGATTATTGCAATGCGTTTAAATCCTTGTGCACATTTAAACATTTATTTTTTTATTTTATCTTGTGTGTTCTGTATGAATGCTACTTAATTTCCTGTCAGAGAAAAATACCTGAGATATTTGAAAATATGTCCCAAATCGAAAATGAAATCGAAACACGTCTCAATTTGGCTAGAGAACCTTTTTGTGTTTAATACTTTTGAGCACTACAAGCTAATCGCGGGATAGGAAGGAGAAAAAGGGCTAACATCAACAAACTCAATGTTTGGTGGCTATCTTGACTGGTGCTGGGGGAGTAATCAAATGACAGTGAAAGCGTAAATAAATTGTTTGCTTTTTGTCTTCTGTAAACGTGTAGCAGTAAACTGATCCACACTGATTAAATAAAACCGTTCCTGAATTTGAAATAGCTGCAGATATCAAGTCTGTATGGCCTGTAGAGCAAATAAAACATCATCTTGTTCTTGTTCAGTCCTTTCTTTTTAATGCGTTCAATATCATGATCAGTTTATCACAATCATCATATTCTTATTTGCATCATATATTTGGTAGTATCCGTTTATACCTTAAAATAGATTAAGAAAATGTAAATGACAGCGTGAAACTGGTGAATATTTTATTTAGTTTTAGTTAACCTTAAAGCCGTTTACCCACATATAATTAGAAATAGAACATTCCATATTCCAAAATGTCCATATTTCACTCTTTTTAACAGCTTAATCTGAAACCTAGCCTCAATCAAACATTCTTACATTTCCAATGACAAAATACTGGTGCAAAAGAAATTTCATTGTGTACGGTAACCTGCACTTTTTTCCACCTACTCCCTGCACACATCACCCACCTGACTTTGTTGTTTTCTGCCAACATCACTTAAACAATTATGTACTAGAGATCTAATTTGTTTCTTATCTGAAAAACCTGCAATGCATAAAATTAAACAACCCAAGTGACTCCGTTAAACAATTTGTATATCGGGTCTGAATAAATAGAGCTGAGTGAGGATTCCATCAGATAAAATACATTTTATTACTTACAATTAACCTTTGTTACCCATCGAGTCAATGCAGATAGTGTGTCTGAAACAAGATGAACAAAAATCAAACACGCAAAGCACACGGTCTGTGTGGATCATAGTTAATGTAGTACAGTCCTTTATCCTACAACCACTGTGTCTTCATCTGGGAACTCATAGTAGGGCACCTCCAGATTGAGAGGAGCAGGGCCTTTCCTGATGCGACCAGATGCATCATAATGAGAGCCGTGGCATGGGCAGTAATAGCCGCCGAATTCACCTGCGTTAGCAATAGGCACGCAGCCCAGATGGGTGCAAACACCGATTACGATAACCCAGGACGGGTTCACAACACGGTCTTTGTCGTGCTGAGGGTCCCGAAGCTCAGCGAGATTCACACCAGCCTCAGTCTGGATCTCCTTCTCGGTTCTGTGACGGACGAACAGGGGCTTCCCTCTCCATTTGAAGGTCATGTTTTTACCCTCAGGGATGTCTGACAGCTTGATTTCGATCTTGGACAGGGCCAAAACATCAGCTGAGGCACTCATAGAGGAGACAAACTGTGTAACGACTGTCTTGGCTGTATAGACTCCAACCACAAGGGTAGACCCCGTCATCAGATAGGAGAAGGCCCTCCGGGCATCGCCACTATCTTGCGACTGCTTATTCGGGTTCAAAACTTCTGGCCGACGGTAGTCAGAGAAATCAGGGATCTTGATGTCTGTGTGAGCAAAGCGTACTGAAAAGCGAGCTACAAAATAGAAAAACAAACAATAACAGACGTAAATAAACAGATTAGCAATAAATAAAATTGTGCATTGCACAATAATAATAGCACATGAAATAGTAGCAGAACAATATACTGACATACCAGAGCTGATCATAAGTTCAAAATGCAAAAAAAACCAAAAAAAAACCTGCAGATCCCAATCAAATATAGTTGTTGTTATTAATATTACGATTATGTTTTTTTTTATTTTTATATTAGGCTAAGTAAATCTATAGTGTGGCTAGGCATGGGCTGGTATAAGTTTCACGGTTTGATGGTTTTGTGATTATTGCTCTGAAATATATTCTTTTTTAATGTCTGGGTAAAAAACAAAAAACTTCCCCCCCCTTTGAACACAATACAACATTTAAAATATTTTGGAATAAGTAAACATGTCAGACTAAATAATTCAACTGAATCATTTACTTCTGCTGTCTTCATTTGTTTAAAAAAAAATGTCTTTACAATTTACAACAGCATCTTTGGATATCTTTTCTGCAGGAGAAAGTGTTGTTCTTAAAACAAAAAAAAACAAAAAAATTACATATACCTACATTTACATATACCTTAGGAACGGTATTGCAGAAAATTTTGGCAGCCTTAAAATGTTGACTTTTCCAAACCACTGTATACCTTGAAAACAGTTATTGTCCCATGCTTAAGTGTGGCACCTAAATCTTATCTGAATATCAAACTACAACTTGACAGATCTCTGCATGAATAAATTGCAGTTACAATAGTATGATGCTCATGGTGATTTCAGTATCACTACAATAAGAACATGAACATCTTAAGACCTGTTTTGAAAGCCACTTCACGTATGTGATTATCATATAATGTACACAAGGTCACAGTGTCTTCCCAACAACTGGTAAAAATAGAAGTTTGGTAGATTTACTAATTCTGCATTTCAGAGTGTATATTTCAGAACATTGGACACATGTGAATTTACTCTGTGGTCAGGGTAAATTTACACATGTATTCAATGTTCTTGATAATTAATTGTATTAACGTTAGGTAATACATTTTTGTAAATACAGTCCGTTTCCAGTAAGAGAGGTCACTGTGGCTTTAATGTCAAAAACCAGAAAAATATCCAGTATATTCAACTAATGGTTGATAAAATGTCACCTCTAAATATCTATTTGCGACAGATATCAACATATGTAACAAGAGGCCTAACGTTACGTACCATATCATAAAACTAATATCTAACGTTATCTTTAACCCAAAAACATACAATAAATCAATTGAATTTTAAAATGAGCTCATTAATTTTATTATACAGACGTAGTTCGACCATAAAGGAGGCTCAAATGACAATTGAGTAGTTTCCCCCCAAAAGATACACACTGATTTGCTTATAGCCTTAGCTGCTGCAAGGACATTAGCGGTGAAGCTAACGGATGTAGCACGTGAGCTACTGCTGCCGTTTAGTTATACGTTAGTATTAAATCATCTTTAAAATAACAATACTTCAGCATTAGTAACGTACAACACTATAAACTCCTTGAGCCACTTGACGCTGCATATTAACGTTAATCATGAGAGCTCACTGTGCCCTTGAGTGCGCGCCCGCTGCACAGCATCTTCTTGCTACAGAGACCGGGACTCTCGATTTGACTGAAGCCCGCTGTCAGACTCACCGTTCAGGCTGGAGGACACGGCGAGGCCGCTCTTCGCGCTCTGACCGGACAAGGACTCGCGGCACAGGAACGGTTTCTTCGTGTCCACCAACAGACTATCACTCTTCACGACGACGCCGGCTATGAGAGGCTTTAGTGGACCTGCGACGGCATAATTTGTAGCTTGCAGGTACGGGGAAAAAGTCCCCGAACGGGCAGCAATGGACATCATGTTTGACGGCTAGCAGCGCTCCGGCGACCTTCCCGGTGTATTCTATTGACACCACAAACGCATGCGCAGTCCTGATTTCAACGTCAGACGGGGTGATGTCACGTATGAATTCTTCCTCAAACTTTTACCTGCATTTAGATTCAGAAATTACATTAAAAAGTTGTTCACCAAGTCACTGCTATTTTACCATAGTAGTTGCTTTGAGTTTATATAAATATTTGCTCAATCATTACTTAACGGATCAGAAGTATTTTTTAAATTATTTTTTTATTGCATAACCATCAGGAACAAACATACAACACAATATAAAAAGTTGAAACATAAAAAAACCCTAATATAACAATGGTAAAACATAAACGAATATAAATACAAATTCATTTATTTTAAAATAAATAAATAGATACAAATACAGATGAATTAAAAACCCAAAGCATATTGTACAGCATTTCTACTTCTAATTTTAAGAATTAACAGGAAATCAAAGAAAGTGTTATAATTATTGATACATATCCCAGATTTCTTGTTTTTAAAAGTTTCACAGTAGAAATAAAGAAGTCAAACTCGATACAAAAAAAAACTGTTAATGTGGGAGATGACTTAGCAAATTTGTGTTTGTGTGTGTAAAATGTTGGCAATAAAATAAACAGATTAACAATATATTCTTTTGTTAGAATTGTTTTCATAATAAAAAAAAATATTTTAATGTAAAATAATAACAAAGTTTTGTCACTTTTAAAAATATGTATTTAGCTAGATCCTTCCAGAAATTGTTTTTAATCGATCAGAAGTAAAAGTAAAAAGTTGTATAGTGAAGCAGCTGACATGTCAAAACAAAATAAATTAATAAATAATACATCAAAAATAATCATTATGAATTTGACCATTATGTTTGTTATTAAAAATAAAAAATATAAATACAACTGTTGTTCAGAAAATAATAACAACAACAATAATAATAATAATAATAATAATAATAATAATATTTTTTTATTATTATTTTAGTTTTTTTTTTCTTTCTTTCTTTCTTTCTTTTACACACAATATCTGGACTGATATGCCAATATGTTAGTCTAGCAGAATGTTGACTACAGCGCCAGAACTGGTTCCCAACGTTCTTTATGCAAATAAAATACATAAATTCATACATGTTTAAAGCAATGTAAAAATGAGCTAAGTAAGACATTATATATATATATATATATATATATATATATATATATATATATATA
>CAIGQQ010040079.1:2267427-2281619 GCA_903798035.1 Danio albolineatus | reverse complement strand
TTTTATTTTATTTTATTTTATTTTATTTTATTTTATTTTATTTTATTGTACAGTTTTATTTAAATAAAAATAAACACAACAATAATAAAGTGACACAACATCTGCTTTAATATATTTTTTTTTACAATGTACACTACCTGAAAAGTCTTGTCACCTATCCAAGTTTTAGGAACAACAGTTCATAACTTGACTTCTAGTTGATGATTTGGTATAAGAAGTGGCCTTTAAAGTCAAAGGCCTCTAGATTATGCTTATTTTACAAAAAATTATATATAATCATGACTTTTTAATTTATTTTTAGTTAGGACAGTAAGGTCTGACTTTGCTAAGACAAAAATCTTGTCACTTAACATAATTAATGTTCGTAATCCATACATCTCTGCAATAACTCAAATAATGTATTAATAAAGTCATCTGGAATGGCAAAGAAGCATTCTAGCAGGACTCCCAGAGTTCATCAAGATTCTTTGGTTCATCTTCAGTGCCTCCTCCTCCATCTTACCCCAGAGATGCTCAATAATGTTCAAGTCTTGTGACTGGGCTGGCCTATCCTGGAGCACCTTGACCTTCTTTGCTTTCAGGAACTTTGATGTGGAGGCTGAAGTATGAGAAGGAGTGCTATCTTGCTGAAGAATTTGCCCTCTCCTGTGGTTTGTAATGTAATGGGCAGCACACGTCTTGATACCTCAGGCTGTTGATGTTGCTATACACTATGCAGATCTCTCGCACGCCCCATATTACATCCCAAATCCTGATTTTTCCTTCACCAAACTTGACTGATTTCTGTGAGAATCTTGGGTCCATGCAGGCTCCAATAGGTCTTCTGCAGTATTTGTGTTGATTGGGATGCAGTTCAACAGATGATTCATCGGTAAAATCTACTTCTGCCACTTTTCCAAATGATCAACTAGAAGTTAAGCTATTATTTGTTGCTCTTACAACTGGGATCGACGACAAGACTTTTGTCAGGTAGTGTACATGTTTCTTGGACATCAATGGAAGATAAAAGAAAAAATAATTTTGCCCACACAATGTTGTCCTTACAATATCTAGTGCATCAGCTGGGGCAAACTGCCAAACCATTTATCATATACACCATTCAACTTTATCTACTGCCCTTGTCCTTGAGCAAGCGAATAAATCCGGAAAAGTTTCATGGACAGTGGTGCTTTGTTCACATTTTTCTCCAAAAAATAAAAAATAAAAATTAAATTCCATCCCACTCATCCTACTCACTTCGTACAAATTGTAAAACGAAAATGAATGATTTTCTATGCCTTGAAGTTACAATTATGACTTGTACTGAGTTGTGTTATCACAAAAAGTAATCTTGTCTCCGTCTACTTCAATTTACAGTACACAGATGAAGAGATTTCACTTGCTTGATAAGGAGAGGGTGTTCGCCTTATACAACATGAATAGGGTAGTCACATCACAATGCATTGTGCTGTTAATATTGTTTAAAAAATGATGAAATATGCTAAATTTACTGCACAAATGCTTTCAACACGCAAACAAACACAAAATATGTATAATTATATAGGCTGTAATTTATCAACAACAATAACACAGCCCCCCCCATTAAAAAACAAAAAAACAAACAAACATGCTGACACATACAAAGAAAAAAAGTGCACAGTGCTACTTTTAAATAATCTCCTCTCATCTGCTTATATTAAGATGCAGATCTTGTCTTGCTCCCAAATTGTGCTCAAGGGCAATAATGTCCATCTCTCTATTCAATACCACATCACCCACAGACCCAATAATGCATTAACATCCTATTAACTGTGACTTAAAAGTGGCTTTGTAATTGATAAGGAGGTTGGATGGGAGGGCTAAGAGTGACAGAAGGCGTGGCGGCAACCAGATGGGATGCAATTATCTAAATGGAAATCTGAAGTGTCAGACTGTGTCTAGTTTTCAGTGCTTTTTGGAACAAAGCGACAAAGTGGCAGGAATAAAACAGTTGAGTTATGGTCAAGCTAATTGTGATACTTTTGATCTGAATTTAAATTACACACTCCCTTTGCAGCTCTATTAGTCTGATTAATTGGCATATACGAATTGAGTGACTATACTGGTGCATAAAAGAAATATGCATTACATTCATCCAGAAACATGGCCTTTATTCTGAATGTAATAAAACTTTCATAAACTGTGGATTTGAAAATTTGCCCATACAGAGGCAATGCTGTTTTATGAGTAATATTTTTAATGTTGCTAGTTAACATGCTAGTTATTTATTCTCATTTTTTAAAAGTTTGTTCCATGTCGAAATGTCTGTCTTTGTTTTGGTTTGTGTAACCCATCAATCAGGGATGGCCAGTATTTATGATACATGTATATTTCAAATACATATTTTAAATGCAAAATAATATTTTGTACTTTGTATTTGACAGGGTTGATAAAAAAGGCTCAATATTTTGTATTAAAACACTTTAGTGTCTTGTATTTTTGTATTTTTAAAATACTGTAAAATACTTTGTAAGAAGTCAACACTGGTGCTGTCTCAGTTATTTCCTAAGGCTTGAGATCAGACCAGAAAATTTAAGAATATTGAAGAATTTATCAATGCTTGAAGTATGGATGGAAAATATACCACATCACATATAAATAAAGTAACAGACAAATAGCAGTCGTAGATTTGGGAACAAGTCAAAGTAAAAAAGTAAAAGTAAAAAAGTCCTGCAATACTTAATTGGCTGTTTCAAATGCCAGTAGCTGATCTGCTGGTGCTCTTTATAGTTAATTATAAACTTTGACATAGTTAAACAGTATGGGACAAAAATAAATAAATTAATTAATAATACTCCAGTCTACAGACTGGTAAAAAAAAAACTCCCAACTCAGGTTTTATGGCAGTTTTTTTTTTTTTTTTTTTTTGGTCCCACTTTATATTAAGTGGCATTAACTAATATGTACTTACACCAAAATAGTACAATACTTATTGTGTAAATACATGTTTTCACATCGTACTTATGTTTGATTAAATACCTATGTATAATTGCATCTGTATAATTTCTGTAATTACATTTGTAAATACGCTGTTGACCATCCCTTACACCTTAACCCACCCTTAAACCTACCAACACCACTAAACTTGTCCTATATTTTACCCCTATCTCAACTCAAGAGCACCACAAGTGTTCTCAAATACAATATGAACACAGTAAGTACATTGCATTTATTTTTTGATGCAAGTACAGTAGTAGTTAAGGACACTTAATAGAAAGTGGGACCTTGGTTTTTTTTACATTGTTTATTGAAGAGTACAATTGCAAAAAAAAGATGACTAAAACTGGAGATTTATTAGTTTTCAGAAATTGTGATTTTATATTGAGTATTAAATTGTTTATTTGCAAAAAAAATAAATAAATAAAAAATAAATAAATAAATAAATATAAGACTTTTAAGAGATTGTGGCAGTTTTCCCAATCAAGAGATATAGTACTATGTTCCAGCTCATTATCTGCATTAAATGTTTTTTACAGTGACTAAAGGGATCAACTCAAGTTTTTATTTATTATTATTTTTTTTTTTGATAAATATCTCCTCATGTTTAGTAGAGGTGAATGATTTGGCAGAGAAGCGGACTTAAACTTGCTCAGAGAAAAGTTGTTGCTATCAAACATTGTTTACTTCTCTAAGTCAGGTTAATGGTGAAGGGATTGATCAAATATGACTGTTAATAGAAAATTTGCAAAAGAATATCATGCTCCCTTCTAAAAGTATTTTGCGGTATTTTCAAAATACAAAATACAGTATTTTCAACGATATCTCATGCCAATTTGCAACTTTTCATTTAGTGGCTAATTTGTATGAATTCCTACGATCTAATTCGTACAATTTAGTACGATTTGCTCATCACCCAATCACGGTTGGGTTTTGGGGTGGGGTTGGGTGCCACGCCTCCTTTTTTAAATCGTACATTTTCGTACGACTGAACTCGTACGAATTCGTACGAATTAGCCACTAACCTGGCAAAACGTAAAATGCCTATGTTTTCTCGGGAGATCAGGCTGGTATTTTACTTTGATACATTTGTGGCTGCTATATTTTGTAGTTTATTTTGATACACTTAAATCTGAGATATTTGGTATTTTATTTTCAAATACATTTCAATGTATTTTGCCCATCTGTGCCATCCAAAATACACATAAGGTGTTTTTAATCTATAAAAAAATGCAACTATTACAAATGTAAACATTAGCTGATCACATTAGGCAACCTGTGAAAGAGGAGGGACTATGTAAAAGAAAAAGGGTTTTGAATGTGAACCGCAATACCTGCAATAAGTAATATCTTACTTTGCTACCAGGCTAATGAGTTTGTTCAACTGCTTGTTAATACACATATAATTAGACATACATATGATCTGCTGAATTTCAAAATGAGGATAGGAAAGGGAAAGAGATGCAACTTTAAAAGTGGGATGGTTGTTGTTGCCAGACAAGCTTGGTCTAAGCATTTCAGAAACTGCTGACATAGAGTGTTTTCATGACATGTCATCAATCGGCCATATTGGAAAGAATAATGTAAACAATGCCACTGAATTTGGTAACAGACCAAATCTTGACACAAGTGCAAAGCCTCTATATACTGCCATTTCCATACACAACCATTGCTTGGGTTCATAGAGAATAACCATCAGGAGCCTTGATTTCTGCTGCAAACGTCAGGTGATATGGTGAGAATTGGTATAATAACCAAAAGTGTGAGACCATATACCTTGCATCATGCTTCAGGCTGTTGCTGGGCTATTTGCAGCACACTTTGGTCTCATTTGTGCCAATTAAGCATAAATCACCACAGCCAGCCTGAGTTTTGTTGCTGACCATGTACTGTACATACATTTATTACCACAGTGTGGTCTTCTGGTGGTTATTTTCAGCAGGATAATGTTCTATGTCACAAAGCTCAAATTATATGAAATTGTTTTATTGAACATGCCAGTACCCATGTGCACAGAAATAGTAGTAAGGGGGAAAAAAAGATTACAGAAATTATTATAAAGTGACTTGAGTGTACAGCTATACACAGTAACTCACTACATATACAATAAATGCATTCATTCAATGAGTTCACCACACTTAAATGTCCTCCACATAGGCCTGTCACGATATCTTTTTTTTTGTTGTACGATATATTGCACCGAAATATATCGCAATAAACAATATTATTGTCATTTTAGGACCATTTTAGGCCACTCATTATATAATGCCAGAATGGCTATATATTAGTGTCATTACTCAAGTACACTCTTCAAAAGAACACATAATACAGTATTTTGTTCTTAAGAATATTAAAATTTAATTGAGTCATTTTAATAATTTAATGGTTTAATTTAATGGTGAAAATGCATATCCAAAACAAATAATAAATGTTAGCAAAAAAAAAAAAAAAAATGCAAGGTTAAAAAGCTACAGAGGCTGCGATATCTCTCATATCTGCGACACCTCCAATAGAGATAGAGAAGTTGTGCAATCATCTAAAATGTTACAAGAACTGTTTTTTTACATTTGGGCGATATATATTGCATCACCAAAATTTATTGAGGTCATGTCCATGTATTGTGCGATAAGTCGATATATTGATTTTTGTGACAGGCCTACCTCCACATTCACCTGATCTCCAATAGAGCACCTTCAGCGTGTAATACAACAGGATATTTACATTATGGAAATGGAGCCAACGTTGATCATAATTACAGATTGAAATCACAGCAGCTCTAAAAACAAGTGTGGGTCCAAACATGTTCTAGCAAAGTGCACCCTATAAAGCATCAACTGAGTGTAGAAGTTCCTCAAAGTTACTTACAATATCAAAAGACCATCACCATCACAGATTTACCTAAAGACATTTTGCTCTGATGGTTAGGTTGCTGCTTTAAAGAACTCCAATGTAATGCAATGCTGTCTTTTCCCTCTGCTCCTGTGCTGCTGATTGGTCACCCATGCTGACAATGCCATCAGATGCTCCAGGCAAAGGGAAGGCATGTGGAAACCCAGATAATGTCATCCCTGGCATTCGACAATTTCGTGCTGAGCGTGGTTCAGATGTCACAGCCCGATAAGCTGTCAACGATGCCAGTTCTCCTAACTCTTAACCAGATGCTTGGCTGCTCCCTACAGTCCCTCTACAGTGAACCCGTGATGTCTCAAGCAGCACAGTGATGGGACGAGTCAGACCTGCCTGTGGGACTGTTTGTGCTGATGGCCTTATCTCAGGACAAAGGACTCTGTCTTCAAGCCAAGGTAGGGAACTTTGCACACTCTGTCAGGGGAATGCGAAGAGAGTTTGGCGAGGGAGAAAGAATAAACCACACATGAATAGCTGCATGGACAATGCGTTTGTGTCCTTGATAGACAATGCTGTTTCAGGCCTATCAAAAGACCTTGAATGCACAATATGTAATATGTTTCATTAAAATATCCCAAAAACATTACAACAGTGTTCAGTATTTTGCTGACTTATGTACTTCCAAAACTTTTTATACAATGTTAACATCTAGAGAAATAAGCAATTTTTAGTAGTAACATGCACTGTGTCTGTGTAACCATGCTAATGTTATCATAGACCATTCAGTTTGGTTTTATGGAAAACAGTGAAACACTAAAGATGCTTTAATATGTTTAACATTTTCTTAGACTGCACTGAACAGCATTATAACAGAACCTTAAATGTTTTTAGTGTGATAAAGCGTCACTGCTTCTTGCATCATGACTAAAAGAACAGAAAAGGGCCCACTGTATTGACATAATAAAACAACTCAGCCTCATTCTGAAAATGCACCTCTATGTACATTTCTAGAGAGTTCCAAATACATCCCAAGAGGTACGTTTTTTGCAGTTTTTGTTCTCGCAAATCCACCAGAGGCTGCTTTGTATTCTTTTTCTATGCCATTCCTGCCTGCTGTTCTTGTGTAAATCCACCAGAGGCTGCTGTCGACTGACTGACTGACTGACTCAATGTCTGACTGACTGACCAATCAACTGACCCACCCTCCTCCTTTCCTAAACTCATAGAGTTTTCAAAAGCACAGATTGACCTGATTACCCACTTCCCTAAACAAAAATTGACAATCCGAAAAAGAAAAGGCCTCGCCTGACCTTTATCAAGTTTCCAGATCTTACCACAATCTCACCCAGTTATTTACTTGTCTTTTTTTTTTTTGGCTTCTGTTTTTGTCTTACTGCTTTCTAGAACCCCGTCATCGTGGTCAGCTCCTCTATGCGCCTCAAGTCCACTGACGTACTTGGCGAGCTAACTGGACAAACTGGTAACAGCGGGAAAGCCATCCATATGGAGGTGAGCGGTCATCTGGTAAGCGCAAAAAAGGAATGCCATCATACCGCCCAGTAGCGTTCGTTTTTTAAAAAACAAAACACAGCCCTTAAGCCCAATCGACTGACCCACCCTCCTCCTTCCCTAAACCCAACCAAAATTTTATTGATTGACCCACCCACACACTTCCCTAAACCCAACCAACAATTTTCAAAAGTAATTCAGAAAAAAAAAGCCCTCCTCTCATTTTTACCACGTTTTCAGATTGCACCATGTTCTCATCCAGTTATTTACTGGTTTATTTTATTTTTTGGATTCTGTTTTTGTCTTACTTGCTTTCTGGAACCGCACCTTACCGGACTCAAACCCCATTGTCAACTCCTCTCTGTGTCTCAAGTCCACCGACAAACACGGCGAGCAAATGGGACAAACTGATTGCAGCGGGAAAGTCATCCACATGGAGGTAAGCAGTTGGCTGATAAGCACAAAAAGGAATGGCATCATACCACTCCGTATCGTTCGTTTAAAAAAATAAAACGCAGTCACACGCACCGCTGACCACGTAATATGCGGTCTCCAGAAACGTACGTGGGACTACATTTTCGCAATGAGACCGTGTTGTATATATTAGTACCTAAAAATTTTAAGAGGAACACTTTTGTACTATTTAGATACTAATATGTACCTTAGGGGGTTTAATATAGATATTTTAGGTACAAATATGTACCTTTTGAAAAGGTACCAGGTGGCACAAGGTAACAGCTCGTGTACCTTTATGGCCCGTTTCCACTGAGTGGTACGGTACGGTTCGGTTCGCTTTTAAGGCCGTTTCCACTGTCTAAAAGTGTACCGAACCGAACCGTACCGTACCACTTTTTAGTCACCCTTTGCAAAGGGTCCCAAGCGTACCAAAGCGTGCCATAAGGCGGAGCTAGACGCGCAGCTGAACACCATTAGCTTACAGAGATACATCATTTGCTTGCGCAACAAGCAGAATGAAAACAAAAGACCCGCCATGTTTAATCCACAGCCGAGAGACAATGCTCCGAAATAATATCAGCATATAATAACGAGCCATGGTCGACCCGAGCTTAAACTAACTTTGTCGTCGTCTTGAACAGCCACCATGCCGAGAGAAGAGCAGATTCTTATGTGTTACGAGCTCATAAGCGAGAGTGCGTGAGGTTTCGCTTGTCTCTTGCGCTCGCGTGCGCGTCAATGTTTGAAATAACAAAGTTCTTAACCTGGACTATTATAAACTCGGAATGACGGAGTTACTCTCTAACGAGAGAATAATGACGGAGAGGCTACATGTACTGGTGAAGATTAAAGACACAGATGAGAGGTTTGCACAGACGGGGCTCTATTTCGTATTGTTTTTGAACCTAAATGAGGCATAAATGTCTTCTGTCTGTAGTTTTCTGTAATTTGGTAACATCGGAGACTGTGTGGGGCTGTATGTGTTCATATATGCTGCATTTATTAATTTATTTGATATAATCGCGGACCGTAGGCTATTTCGCATCAGTGATCTGCAGTTATAATCAGATCATGTTCAGTCAGTAATGACATTTATACACCAGTGTTTATGTGTATAATAAAGAATCTGTTTTGTGAGAAGTGTTTCCCGTATGATTTGTGAACGACCCATAAAGCTTTACTGTAGACATTTCCTCGAGCGAAAATGACGTCGACAAACTTTCTGTCGTACACCACGCCCACCAAAAGAGTACCCTTTTGCAGTGGAAACGCAAGCCTGATAAAGGTGACCCGTACCGACCCGTACCGTACCGTACTGTACCACTCAGTGGAAACGGGCCATTATTTCTGAGAGTGTACATACTTCTGGTTACATAATTTGTGATCTCCAGACATTTATATAGGGCTGCGTTTTCAGAACGAACGTATGTTGTAATATAAGCATCGTCCCACATTGTGCTCATCTCTCATCAGCAATTGCTAAAGCTATGTTGTTTTGCTTCAATAGCTTTAAGCCTTATTTATACTACAAGAGTTTTATACTACAGTGATAATAAGTTTAGAATACTTTGGCTCATCCATGAACATGATTACTACATGACCTCCCACCATTCCACACTCAGTCGCATCGTCATCAAGCAACACCTTTGTTCGTTGTGAACATGCAACCTCTAATGGCAAAATTTACATATCGTGCTTTTAAAAAAATCCTATTGGCCATATATACACTTTTATTATAGACTGTGAGTACCTGCCATCATAAATTTTGTATTTTTTACCGGGTCGTGCTTTAATGCTTAGTAAACACAAAGGCAGTAGATTAATCGCTCTGTAATCCTGTAAAATTGAAAGTAGCAGTAATGAAGAATTATCAAACCATATTAGTCAACCACATGTCACATTATTGGATTATGAATCGGTCAGTAAATTCATCTAAATGCAAAAGCTAATCTGAGACAGATCCCTTTTTCACAGGTAGCGCTTAAAACCAGAGGATGTCTTTTAACTCCCTGTTATTATCCGTATACAGAGAGATAATTAATTATGCCTGTTTATTAAGCACTCGGGGAAGAAGGTTTGTGTGTTTGATCATGCTGACACTAATGCGATGATGGCTCATTGGTATTTGAAGTCATGTTGCCCTATACAAAGTGTGCCTGCAAGGTTATTTTGCTTACATTAATTTGTATCTACGCACACAGATCACGCAAATGTATGCTAATGTTAAGATCTGTGTTTGGAAAATGAGAAGCTTGACTGTAAAAAATGCTAATTAAGAAATCAGAGGATCCCGGGACCGTGGATGTTCTGTCAGAGCTTGTGATTCATCGTGTTTGATCTAGTGACTTGTCAAGGGGCCGGCAGAAAGTCAGAGGCCAGCAATGCCTTCTCCACGCTGATTATCCAAGCTGTTATGTACCATACGGCTAATGCTAATACTGTAATTTCTTCCTCCCTGTCCGGTCGTTCATCTTACTTCTGCTCAGCCTGTTTATAGCTCCTCGCCTGCAAATTCTGCCTGCTAATTGAACGAAAATATACAGCAATTACTGTTTGATTACTGGATATCACCTCTCCAGAGCAGCTATGTAAATCAAGCGGAATTGTTTTGTTGCATTTGTGTTCCAGATGTAAATTTTCCAGGGCTTGTTCCACTGTGAGATTAATGGGATGTTGTGCACACTCATCTCTACCAGGGATGCTCAAGAGGGACTGAGGGACTGCATCATGCATGTATACAAAGTAAGCATTGTGATTTTAGCATCCACAAGATTACTATTACTGATTCTTTTATTGTTATTGTTATTGCTGTGCACCAAAGTAAACTAAACGAAAACAAGATCATTTTAGCTGAAATACATACTTTCATTTCATTTATTTGTCTTTGCCATTTTTATTGGTAACACTTTACAACAAGGTTTATTATCATTAGTCAATAGATGCAATTAATGCACATAAAAACCAAGGAATAACACATTTGATGAAATATTAGGCCCAATCCCCAATTTTACCCCCCTAGCCCTTCCCCTTTCCCCTACTCCTCGTTTTGCGCATTCACGTCAAAGGGTAGTGGTGTTCGAATTCTCTTCATCTTGAAGGTGTAGGGTAAGGGCAAGGGGTATACACCCCTTCGAACAAAGATTTTTCAGGACCACACTTAAAACGGAGGGGTAAGAAAATTTCCCAGAATACACCTGCCAATAATGAACCCGGAAGTAAGGAGATCCACAAATTAGTATTTTTTGTTATTATTATGACAAACAAACATATGTTTTAATATATTCATAACCGCGTTCGTGTTTTACCGTCATGCTTTAAAAAAAAAAAAAAAAAAACGCTAAATTTCGCCATCTATAATCCATAAATATAACTCATGTACAGCTGTCCCACAACAATCTGACACACAATGACACTCGAATAGCCTGTCAGTAATGTCTAGTGGCTGGGAATGAGCTTTTTTCAGTGTCTGCTATAATGTTATTGTTGTTTTCGTGTGTATACATAGATGAGTATGGCCACGGAGTAAATGCACAGTACAGTTCTGATCTTATTGCCACATTAGATTGTTATGATAACATAATATACCCCTTCAGTGATTTCCTGAAGATAAACACCAAAAAATAACACAACTGGAATAACTACAGCAGTCGTGATCGTCTGATCTCATATGAAGCAAGAGATCGCGATGACATATGATGACGTGTGCAGGTGTTGAAGTGCTGTCCCAATTCTCAGGGGTAAGTTTTGAAGCCCTTCCCCTTAACTCTCGGTTGTAAGGGGAAGGGGTAGGAGTACAAAAATAGAATTGGGATTGGGCTTAACATTGTAGTTGTTATGAATTAATCAAGTGTCTAGGGAGAGAAAACGTAACATTTAGAAAATAATATTATGTCTGCGCTAATAGCTTAGTGGTTAAGTGCGCCGACATAAAGCACTGTGGTGCTCACGGCGACCTGAGTTCGATTCCTGACTTGAGGTCCCCTTCCCCTTTCTCTGCTCCATCTGTCCTTTCTAATTAAAGGTGAAAAAAAAAACCTAAAAAAGAATGACATTTTTTTTTAAATGATATCACTGAATAGAATGGGTGGATACAAAGAAAGATAAAGAACTTTAGCATTTAATTTGTTTATTTGTATGTAAGGCAATTTGATAAAGCCAACAAAAGAGAGGCATGTATGAGCAATATACAGTGCATTTGAAAATAAATAGAAACAATCACAAAAATATAATCAAACCAAAAAATAATGGGGGGTTGGGGGGACAAGAGTGGCGCCAAAGCAAAGAACTAAACAAATAAACTAGAACATAAACTATAGAAAACAGCTAAACTTACTAAAGAACATAAAAATGTGAAAAAGAACCCAAAAATGTTCAGCGTATTCAACGCCACTAAATATACTGAACGTTTCTGAACATGCACACAGCTACAGGCAAAAATGTATGTTGCGTGATCTGATTACCTATTCCCTTTCCCCTTAAAAAGAATGATAAACTATTAAATCATATTGGGATTGTTTGTATTAGTTCAGAGATTAGACAATAAATAATAATAAATAATTTAGCTCAGTTCCATAAAATAGTAATTAATAATAAATATTTGTTGTTGTTGTTGTTTAAATAATTTATTTTTCTTTGAGAATGGTATTGGTAATGTTAATTACTTGCTTTAAGTAATTGAAAATTCTAGTATTTGTCCCTAACATTAAATACAGAAGTGACATTTCTTTCACACTTTAAAGGTGAATTTCATCATTAACAAACCATTAGCTAAGAATTTTAGCTCAGTTAACTATTAATTAAGGCACCACGGTGACGTGGTGGGTAGCACTATCGTCTCACAGCAAGATGGTCGCTGGTTCGAGCCACAGCTGGGTCAGTTGGCGTTTCAGTGTGGAGTTTGCATGTTCTCCCCGTGGTTGCGTGGGTTTCCTCCAGGTGCTCCGTTTTCCCCCACAAGTCCAAAGACATGTGGCACAGATGAATTGGGTAGGCTAAATTGTCCGTAGTGTATGAGTGTGAATGAGTGTGTATGGATGTTTCCCAGAGATGGGTTGCAGCTGTAAGGGCATCCGTTGCGTAAAACATATGCCGGATAAGTTGGTAGTTAATTCTGCTGCGGTGACCCCAGATTAATAAAGGGACTAAGCCGAAAGAAAAATGAATGAATGAATGAACTATTAATTAATTGCTTATTAATATTGAGTAGGGTAGTAGTTGTGTTTAAGTATAAAATAAGATAATAAGACAACAATTAGTATCTGTTTTAATACTTATATGAAATGGTTAGCAATTGTTACTTAAACTAAAGTGCTACCGAAATATGTTTTTTAGAATAATAGGAGTAAGAAATTAAGTGCATATTGAGAGTACTCAATATATACAATATAATTTATTGCATGAAAATGAATACAATTAACGTACGTACTGTATGTATTTTCACTTTTTATCGTGTTCTCTGGTATAAAAATACAATGTTAAATATTTTCTGATAATATAATGTACATGGGGCTCAGTGGAGGTTTCCCAGTACTGGGATGCAGCTGGAAGGGCATACGCTGAGTAAAACATATGCTGGATAAGTTGGTGGTTCATTCCACTGTGGCAACCCCTGATGAATGAAGGGACTAAGCCCAATGAAAATAAATGAATGAATAAATGTGTGCACGTACAAATTAGCATTGTTGAAAACGATGTCATTCATTCACGTACATAAAATTATCATCTTCAACTTTTTAAGACTTGTACTTTTCCCAACATCACATCCTAAAGTCTAAATCACTGTAACGCCTAATCATCACTTTATAACTTACAACTTCTTCCCTTTCATTTTGCGGCCATTTCTAAGCATGCAGGATTCTTAAAGTAGATGACTAGGGTCAATTCTTATCTCACTGCCTCACAAATGTGGTTTGCCTTCGTTTGTGCTTATTTAAAATGTAATAATTATTTATAAATGAATTATGCTTTACATACCTCGCTTCGCCTAGAAATGTCTGAGTTAAAAATATTGCAGCGCTCTGCTGATGAAAATATAGCTTCATCATCTAAAATATATTTATTTGTATGAGTCATAATGCTGTTGTGTGTTTATGTACCTCATTGAAAGGACAAGATAAGTTCATAATAGTGCAGCGTACTATATAGAGCATCCCTTCGTGAACTTTAAAACCATAAAATGAGTTTAAAACAGGAAATGAGTGGGCAGAAAAGGGATGTTTACTGTAGAAAAACAACAACAACAACAGCTGCATTATGTAACTAAGTTGAAGACCATCAAAGGTTTTTCATAGATTTACCCCCAAATAACCTCAAAACATCACATGTGTTTTCTGTGCTATCAAAGCCCATAACAGTTGGGAATGTCCGCAGGTGCTGAGGGCTGGATTTATACATAGGCTTTCTATGTTTTTATGAATAATATAATA
>CAIGQQ010040079.1:2243364-2261162 GCA_903798035.1 Danio albolineatus | reverse complement strand
TGCAATATTTTAGTAGTATAATCACTCTTCCAGCCTCTTTACTCATGTGAATATATACAGTTTTTTTATTTTATTTTTTTTATAAACATTTTATCGATTTTAAATCTATTTACATTTATTTACAATTTTTTGGTGCACTGGATGTGCTGTCACACATAGAAAAATCTCACTGCAGAGCAAAATTTACAAAATAATTAGTATTTGCTTAAAAATAATAATTAAACGTGTTGAAAGGACAGTTTTTTTTAAATAAATTAAAATGTACAAAAATGTAACATCATAATTTGTATTTTCTGTTAGATTTGCACAATATAATGGTGACACTTAATATGATTATATTATTTAATGTTAGCTAATGTATTTAATAAAATAAACAAACAATAGACAATACATTTATGGCAGCGGATATTTGCACTAAGTGCAAATAGCAAGAGATGCTATTTTCACAATATAGCAACAAAAGGTATGGTAGATGCTGTTTGCACTCAGTGCGTATAGATTGTATATGCCATTTACACTTTGTTTACAGAAGGTAGACACTATTGCAGTGTAACTAAAAGTATGATGCTATTTACACAAAAAAATAAGCATAGTTTATTTAGCAAGTCTTAAACAATTTTAATAATTGGATGTCAATTAGTTAAAAGATGGTATTTACACTAATAAACATTAAATGCTGTTTACAGTACACT
Organism: Danio albolineatus; assembly: GCA_903798035.1. NCBI lineage: Eukaryota > Metazoa > Chordata > Actinopteri > Cypriniformes > Danionidae > Danio > Danio albolineatus. The sequence continues at coordinate 2,260,470 of CAIGQQ010040079.1, read as the reverse complement.
TAAGTGTTAATAAATGGTAGATGCCATTTACACTAAGTATTACACAAAGTGAATGGGAAGCGTTGACACTGACGCCCCGTGTGAATGGGGCGTAAACCCAACCAACAACTTTTTAAAAAAAGCAATCCAGAACAAAATAAATCGTCTCATTTTTACCACGTTTTCAGACTCTACCGCATTCTCACCCTGTTATTTGCTGGTTTATTTTATTTTTTGGATTCTGTTTTTGTCTCACCTGCTTTCTGAAACCACTCCTCACCGGACTCTAACCCCGTCGTTGTGGTCAATTCCTCTCCATCGTCCACATGGAGGCAAGCGATTGGCTGGTAAGCCCGAAAAGGAATGGCGTCACAATGCCCCATAGAGTTCGTTAAAAAATGAAACGCAGCCATACGTACCTCTGGCCACGTAATGTACAGTCTCCAGAAACATTCATGGGACTACATTTTCACAATGAGCCTGTGTTGCAAATAAGTCATCACAACTGTTTTATTTTATATCTATTATGTACTAATGTAGTAAAAGTAATTCATGATGGAATTCCAACATTATCAATGTTTAATAAACCAATTGAAAAAAATAATAACTTTACAGCTTTTAAGGTCAGCAATAACCTGAAAACCAGACAAGAAAATTGGCATCTTTATGAAATGACATGACACAAAAAAAAACAAATGCTTTTTTGAATAAGTATTATAATATACATGCTTAAAACATCTCACCTGTGTGTCAACAAAATGGAAAATGTTCGCTTATTTTCTCCGTTTGCATTGTAAAATCACCGGTTCATTCAAATGGCACCATGAATGTATCTTCCGTCTGCACATGTACTAATGACCAAAGTGTGGTACTGCATGCCTAAAAACTTTCCCTAACTAAAGTTCACCTAACTTAGTCAAATCAATTAAAGTGCCAAATTTGTAGTGTTTGCAGTTTTTATATAAAAATTGAGTTATTATTGTTTTACAGTGTTGTTAAATGCATGAATTGTGACCTAAACTAAATTGTTACCCGCTTATTACACTATTTATTCATCTTCGTTAACGTTAGTTAATGGACATAAAGTTGTTCATAGTTAGTTCATTTTAACTCATGTTAACAAGCTTTTAACATGAATTTTGAATTTAATACAACATTGGTTATTGTTGAACTATGATTAATAAATAATTTAAAATGATTAATAAATAAAAATGATTAATAGTATTGTTCATTATTATTTTAATAAATACATTAGCTATTTTGATTAATGCAACCTTATTGTGTTGTAACCTAAGTGTAACCAGTATTACAAATTCTAATAGTTTATTTAAAAATTGATTTTAAAAAAATAATAATAATAATAAAAATAATGATAATAATAATGCCATCATGATATAATGCTTGGGATAAAGCAAAATGTTGTTGGTCCCACCCATCGCCTAAAGCATACTTTAGATCTAATTCTCTCTTATGGAATTGAGGTCATGGATGTAGAGATCATACCAAAAAGCGACGATATTACGGACCACTACCTCTTACTTTACAAGCTATGTTTACCTGACATTAGCAGATCCGCACCAATACATCGCCTTAGTAGATCTATCGTTCCGTCTACCAAAGAGGAATTTGCAAATAATTTGCCTGATCTTTCTATATTTCGAAATGCACCTGCAAATGCAAATGACCTCGATGTAATAACTAGCAGCATGGATGCCATCTTTACTAGCACACTAAATACTGTGGCACCCATCAAATTAAAAAAGACTAGAGAAGATAAAACTACATCATGGTATAACAGTCATACGCGCGCTCTCAAAACAGCAACCCGTGCCTTGGAACGTAAATGGAAAAAAACTAATTTAGAGGTCTTTAGAATTGCGTACAAAGACAGTATGTCCAGCTATAGGAGGGCCCTCAAATCTGCCAGGGCCGAGCACCTCCGTAAACTGATAGAAAATAACCATAACAATCCTAGATTTCTATTTAACACCATTGCTAAATTAACAAACAATCGGTCATCGCTGGAACACAATATCACACCGCAAATGAGTAGCGAAGACTTTATGAATTTTTTCAGTGATAAAATATAAGGCTTTAGACAAAAAATAGATGTTAAAATCTCTGTACGGCCTTATACTTCTGATCCAGTAAACATTCCACTGAACCAAATTAGCCTACAGTGCTTCGAGAACATAGAACAGGAAGAGCTAGACAAAATCATAAATAGTTCTAAACCAGCTACAAGTATGCTAGACCAAATTCCAACAAAATTACTGAAAGAATTGCTACCTGTAATAGGAGAACCTCTTCTTAACGTTATCAACTCTTCTTTGTCATTAGGACATGTTCCAAACTCTTTCAAGCTCGCTGTTATTAAGCCTATTATTAAGAAACCACAACTGGACCCCTGCAACTTAGCTAATTATAGGCCTATTTCAAATCTTCCATTTATGTCTAAAATACTAGAAAAAGTAGTTTCTGCCCAATTATGCTCCTTTCTGCAGACAAACAATGCTTTTGAGGTGTTCCAGTCAGGTTTCAGGCCTCATCACAGTACAGAAACTGCATTAGTGAAAATAACCAACGATTTACTATTAGCTGCTGACCAAGGGTGCATCTCGCTGATAGTCCTGCTAGATCTTAATGCCGCATTTGACACAATTGACCACAATATCCTCATAGATCGCTTAAACTCTACAGGTGTCCAGGGAACGGCTTTACAATGGTTCAAGTCATACTTAACTAATTGTTACCAGTTTGTGAATATTAATGGACAACCTTCACAAGTCAGGCCAGTAAAGTATGGGGTGCCTCAAATATCAGTTTTAGGCCCTTTGTTGTTTACAATTTACATGCTGCCCCTGGGAGACATTATTAGAAAACACGGGATCAGCTTTCACTGCTATGCAGATGATACTCAATTATATATTTCTACTAAACCTGACGAGACGTCTAAACTATCAAAACTAACTGAGTGTATTAAAGATGTTAGAAACTGGATGACCAACAACTTCCTTCTCTTAAACTCAGACAAAACTGAACTAATACTTATAGGACCTAAATCCTGTACACAGCAGATCTCACAACTCGACCTGCAACTAGAGGGATGCAGAGTTAGAATTAGCTCTACTGTTAAAGATCTGGGTGTCATTCATTCATTCATTCATTTTCTATTCGGCTTAGTCCCTTTATTAATCTGGGGTCGCCACAGCGGAATGATCCGCCAACTTATTCAGCATATTTTTACGCAGCGGATGCCCTTCCAGCCGCAACCCATCTCTGGGAAACATCCACACACACTCATTCACACTCATACACTACGGACAATTTAGCCTGCCCAATTCACCTATACCGCATATCTTTGGACTTGTAGGGCAAACCGGAGCACCCGGAGGAAACCCACACAACCACGGGGAGAACATGCAAACTCCACACTGAAATGCCAACTGACCCAGCCGAGGCTCGAACCAGCGACCTTCTGGCTGTGAAGCGAACGTGCTAACCACTAGGCCACCGTAGCGCCCTCTGGGTGTCATATTAGACAGCAATTTAACTTTTGAAAGCCATATCTCCCATATCACAAAAACTGCATTCTTTCATATGAGAAATATTGCTAAGCTACGAAGTATGCTATCCATCTCAGATGCAGAAAAGCTATGCTTTTATGACTTCTAGGTTGGATTACTGTAATGCTCTGCTCGCTGGTTGCTCAGCCTCCTCTATTAACAAACTTCAGCTAGTACAAAATGCAGCCGCTAGAGTTCTTACCAGGTCTAGAAAATATGATCATATCACCCCAATTTTATCCTCGTTACACTGGCTGCCTGTTAAGTTTCGTATTGACTTTAAAATATTACTTCTTACATATAAAGTATTAAATAATCTAGCTCCTGTTTATCTAATCAACCTTTTTTCTTGCTACAATCCAACCCGCTCTCTAAGATCTCAAAACTCAGGGCCTCTAGTAGTACCCAAAATAGCAAAATCAAGTAAAGAGGGTCGAGCCTTCTTATTTATGGCTCCTAAACTCTGGAATAGCCTTCCTGATAATGTCCGAGGCTCAGACACACTCTCACAGTTCAAAACTAGATTAAAGACCGACCTTTTTAGTAAAGCTTACACTCAATACATCACTTAGCGGTATGATGCATGAATGTGCTCCACGCATCTCATTTATATACACTATGAACTGCAGCTACGCTAATTATTTTCTTTGTTCTCTATTTCCAACTGGGGATACTCATCCCCAGGCCCCCAAAGACTATGCAGCGCCACGGATGCGATCCAAGACCCGTGACGAGACGATTCCAAGGCTCCATAACCTTGGACCTCGCTGTATCCTGAGCAGCTGCTTGGCGGAGTAGCGAGCAAGAGACGGATTCCTGTGACCCTCCAAGGACAGACGAGCCTCGAGTTCTCCAACCTCTGGCGCCTAGACTGCAGCTAGAGCTGCGCATCGATGGATTACTCTTCAGTGTTTGAACTCTAAGTAGTGAATATTAAACAACACTGAACTGAACTGAACTCAGCTATATACTAGCTAATAACTAAACTGACATTTTCAATTTACTATAACCTATGTGAAGCTGCTTTGACAAAATCTACATTGTAAAAGCGCTATACAAATAAAGGTGAATATAATGCTCCACATTTTATGTGTGTAACAGAATATAAGGAGTTGCACATAAGCAAATAAAGGCTTATTATTATTCATTATGTTTTAATTGTCTGTAGTATTGTCACGTAAAGCACTTTTTATTATCAGGTAGATAAATTGTGATAAAATATTTTACTGTCAACTGTTTAACTTGCTGGCTAATATCACATTCTATTTTTTATTTAAACTGCAGTGAATATTGTGAATATACTATAGCAGTCATTATCTTTATAATAATTCTGTAATTCTAAAGGTATAATTATGAATTGGTACAGCGTCTTCTAATTTTAACTTCTCACACCAACACTGGCTTTGTTCAGATGGAAATAGACTTACTGGAGAGCTTCAGAGAACACAGCCCGTGATGGTCTTTTATTCCACCTAAAAAAAAAAAAAAAAAAAAAAAGGTTTATTCGGTTCTCTATCTCCTCTAACTTATAAACTAACCCTGCTATTTCTTAGGAAGTGAATAAATGTTTGTCTAGTGTATTCATACACTGTCATAAAAACAAAATTACATAAACTATCACTATCACTGTATATGACAAATTTAAAGTAGTTTCAGTGTTTTACAGTATGTGTACTTAAAGTGTATTTACAAAAGAAAATTAATTGGCCATCTAGAAAATACTGGCTACAGTATATAAGGTAACTACGTACATGGATTAGGGGTAATTTTAGGGATAGTACCATGTATTAAACAGTTTATGTAATGTTTAGTACAAAAAATGTACTCTACATGCAAAACATGTACATTGCATTATCAAATAAATAACCATAACCTTGAAGCTAAATAAATAAATAAATCAATCAATCAATCAATAAATAAATAAATCTTATTGCACATGTGCATTATAATCATTTGCTTAATATTACAACATTGTGAAGAAATGGACTATGGTAATAGTACTTATTGTTTCATTTACTGTATGCTTTTATGCTGCTTTATTTATAGATTAATTTGTTAATTAGTATTTCAATAACCCTGTACAATAAACCTCTTTTTGTGATCATAAACTAACACTAAACAATACCTCAAAAATAAAAAAACTTTAACCATTTTTTAACATTAAAAAATACGCATGCATGTGTACATACAATTTAACACAATGTTAAACTGTGATTTAATTATGGCCTACTGTTCACTGATAGTTCATGTTAGTGCTATTACTAATATATATTTAATTTATTTATATAGCTAGGGTAAGGTTTTTTTAAACAACTTCACATTCTATGTGATAGAAATCAATTTAATCATATGTGAAGTATTTTTAATTGAATTGAATTGAATTTTTTATTTACATTTATTTTTCCCTGTAAATTTGTAATCTACCTGCCAGCTACATCTACATTTTATTTAAGATCACCTGCTAGATTTCCAGCATGTCCTGCGCTGTGCCGGTTTGTCACTGCTTTCCACTCAGCTACACCCAGACATGGGTTAAGTTGCTCACAGACACATCTGTTTCTCAGTCCAGCCGGAGCGTCCTTCATGACAGGCTCACCCACAGTGAACTCATGCTCACACCGTTGGCTGATGCTATTGATGTATGGCCAGCTACAACAATGGCCTTTGATTGTGCATTGTAGGTGACAGAGAGGGCAGGAGCTCTGATACAAGCCTCTGCTCTCACTGTAATGATGCCCTTTATGTGAGCATGGCATCTAAAATCAATAACCAGCATTATGGGAATATTAGTCATATGTTCAGACCTATACATTCAAACTATACATTCAAAAAATATTTTATTAATTGAATGATTTTTGGTTGATCGAATGATTGATTGATTGATCCATTCATTAATTCATTGTTTAATTGATTGATTGATTCATTCATTCATTAGTGTCACTGGTTTACAAATAAAAAGGTTTTTGGATTCCATGTTTACTATCAGTATAATTGACTTAATACTTGCTTATATTTTAAAGGAATAATTACATTTATTTCCATGTGATTTCTGTCCCTGACAGTGTGGGGCAGCTTTCACAGTACTGTCAACAGGTGAAGCTGCCATCATATATATATATTTTTTACTGACTCAAAAACATGTTTGGTCCTTTCACAGGCCCCAAAGGACTTACTGAAGTTTCTCACTTCTAGAAAGAGTGAACATATGCACTGAAGTAGATCCTTTCATGTAAACACACACACACACGTATACGCATGCACGCGCACACACACACACACACACACACACAAATTATGCTCTTTAAAAGGTTTTGTGCAGCAATTCTTATGGGCTTATTTGTATAGTAGTAGTTTTTTATTTCCATACAAGGCTGCATTTAAATCTTGAATTTAGGATTAGTTGAATTTGTCTGTCGTCTTTTGTGTTTAATAAATGTATATGTTCAAAGTAATTCATATTAAAAGCGTGATGCAAAAATTTATTTGGAGCAAGTAACACCTGTAAGAATGGAATATTACATACAGCAGAAACTGTAGTTCTGCCGAATGACTAAAAAGGTCATCAGTATGATGGTGAAAAACTGTACATTCTAGTCAAAGCATTGTTTTGCAGTCTTATACCAAAAAATGGAAATGAGTGCAGTTATAATAACCAAATATGTGGGATAGCGTTGCAGTTATATGATTGTGTTGTAATGCAATATGGAGCAATTAAGTGCTAACGTTAAAGCTAAAGTAATTCACAGAATATTTAAAAATAAATTATTAGAGAGAGAGAGAGAGGCCCAAGTAAGAGCCGAATCAAATGCCACATAGAAAAGAAACAGAGCAGAAAAGAACCAGAGAAAAAAGGAGCCAGAACAAAAGTTACAATAGTTTTGTTTGTTCCTTGACCAATAGCAGTTTTTATTAACATGAATAAATTAATAAATACTATAAATATTATTTCATTAAAAAAAACAAAAAACAAAAAAAAAACACATTACTAAATGACAAGAGATAAATTGAACTTTAGTGTCTCTTCATTCCCTCACTCCTCATCAGTTCTGTAAGCTGACTTTTTTCTGTGCAATTGTAAATCGTTTAATTAATTAATCTTGGGATGTATGAACCATTCCAAGCCTGACTGCAAAGACTATAAGTTAGAATGCGTGTCAGTGTGTGTGTGAGTATGTGTTTATGTGTGTGTAAAAAAATAATATGAGACCTGACTGTGAAATAAGCATTTAGCAATAATCTAACATGACCTGGACTGAACCAGAGAACAAATTGTCCCAAAGCTTATCAGCTTGACTCATGAATATGAATTACATGATGTTTGCCCTGCAGTCCACCCTAATTTACTGGAAGAAGCCAACAAATAGGAACTAGTTACAGCAAGATTCGCATGTTGTTGATGCAACTACTTCATATTCATAATCCCATTTATTTTTTAAAGCTAAATTAAATTACTGCTGTACATTTACAATTATGTACCAACAAGGGGAACATGACCAAATAGTACTGACTAGTTCTACAAACCTTTAAAAAAATATATGCAAATATTTCTTAATCACAGACCTCGTAGCATTCACTGATCAAGAATGATTGGCAAAATAATCAATTATAACATATTGCCTTTATTTGCAGAAGTGAAAGTGAAGAAATATGACCATATTCACTGACATTATGCACAATGAAGTTGATTGGTTGCTGGATTGGTTTACAAAAAAAAAAAAAATACAAGGGGTTATTATTATTATTATTATTATTATTATTATTATTATTATTATTATTATTATTATTAGATTGTTAATTGTTCATATTGAACAATGCTTTGCAAAGATTATTTGAATCAAATCATTGTGCAGCCAAGTAATCCTGAATATTCCTCAGTTCCAGTCACTACATGACAATGATAAATTAATAATTCTACTCGGTGAAGGGCTCACTACATATCTAGAAGCTTGTTATATTTATAAATGCCACAAACTAAGATGTAAAGAGTGAACACATCTGTATTATACTATGCTTTATATAATTATATGTATGTATTTATTGTTTTGAATGTATAGCTGATATATTCCTTTCTATTTTATTATATATTATTATTGTTGTTATTATTTTCAGTGTATGGCTAAGTCTCTCCATAATATCAGACCCTGAGAACTGTTATGGAGTTCCACGAGACACGACCACGAAAATTGTCAGGCGCTGTTCAACCGTCTCGATCGTGCATCCTGAGCCCCCCTCTCTGCCCTCGACTTTACCTACTCCACCACAGCAGATCATACACATTCCACACAGAATGTCCAAGTTTTAATATGGTGTATCTTATTTATCTATATTTATGTATTATTTTAAATGTCTCTATGGTATTATTTTAAATGTCTCTGCGTGATTGGTAAAGTGGTCTTAATTTCACTATAAGATATTAGCCAGATGCTCCACTCCAGAGAAAATGGTCTTCACATCAACTCATGACCAGACAAGGGTCTTTGTGATGCTTTTATTGTCTTAAATTTATGACGGTTTGCTGTGATTTGAGTGTTTAAGGGAGAGGTGCAAAAGTGTCTGAGGGATCCTGTAGCAAGCATACCCCGTTGCAGTGTGTGACTCTCTGAGCTCTGCATCAAGACTTATATGCTACAACGTACTTCTACATAGTCAGGTATTAATCTCTAACTCTTTAATGTATCTTTGGGTAACTGTTGTTCTACATTTCTGAATTGGCTTCAGATGTGCTAGGAAAGGCTTATACACATATAACCTTCACCCATGTTGTTAGTTCTGTCATTGGACTAATAGATGGACCTTTCAATCAGCAATACTGTTATTTCTATTGTAATATGTACACTTTGGCAATATCCATGTATGTCAGGTCAATAAAGTGAATTGAATGTAATAGAAAAACGCATCACACAGGCACAAAAACACAACTACATCACCTTGAAAGATGTCATGAAAACACTTAAGAAAAGTAATTATGGAACAGCAGAATGCTTGAGCTGTGTTAAAGAAGCAAAACTAAGACAAACCGTGAGCTAATACAGAGTAATAGAGAGCGCTCTTCGTCTGGAGGTCGACAGAAGCAGACAGACAGATGAAGAGAAAGAGAGAGGAGAGATTGTGCACATTGTGCTCTCAGGGAATGGTGGAAACTGAGGAGCATTTCCTGCTGCACTGTGAACATTACCACGACATTAGATCCACATACGTCTCCAATTTCCAGAGAATTACACCAAATTCTATATCTCTAACAAATACAGAAAAAATAAGACATATCCTGGGGGAGAACAGAGAAAAAAATGTATAAGCCTGTCACAAACACAAGTCATCCAGTAGACAAAACTAGTCAGGAACATTGTTACAAATCATCAGAACAAATTGTATATTTTATTGTCATTTATATGCATTGTTATTATTATTTTAATTTGTTTCCTTATCTTTTTAATAGCCATATTATTATTTTTTTCATTTTCTATCAAATTTCAAATAGATTTTTTTTATATATATATATATATATATAAATAAATGTGTATTATACACTACCTGACAAAAGTCTTGTCGTCTATCCCAGTTGTAAGAGCAACAAATAACAACTTGACTTCTAGTTGATCATTTGGAAAAGTGGCAGAAGATAGATGTTTCAGATGAATTGTGCTGAACTGCATCCCAATTGTCACAAATACTGCAGAAGACCTATTGCACTCAGCATGGACCCAAGATGCTCCCAGAAATCAGACAAGTTTGGTGAAGGAAAATCATGGTTTGGGGTTACTTGAGTATGGGGGCGTGCGAGAGATCTGCAGAGTGGCAACATCAACTGCCTGAGGTATCAAGACATTTGTGTTGCCCATTACATTACAAACCAAAGCAGAGGGCAAATTCTTCAGCAGGATAGCACTCCTTCTCATACTTCAGCCTCCACATCAAAGTTCCTGAAAACAAAGAAGGTCAAGGTGCTCCAAGATTGGCCAGCCCAGTCACCTGACATGAACATTATTGAGCATGTCTGGGGCAATATAAGGGGCAGGTATTGAAGATGAATCCAAGGAATCTTGATGAACTCTGGAAGTCCTGCAAGAACTCGTTCTTTGGCATTCCAGATGACTTTATTAATAAGTTATTTGAGTCATTGCAGAGGTGTATGGATGCAGTCCTCCAAGCTCATGGGAGTCAAACACAATACACAATATTAATTCGTTTTCCACTACACCATGACCGTATATTGTGTACATTTTTTTTCTGTTAATTGACAAGACTTTTGTCTAAGCAAAGTCAGACCTTACTGTCCTAAATACATAATAAAAAATCAAGGCATGATATATTTTGGTAAAATAAGCTAAATCTAAAGGCCTTTCATAAGCCACTTCTACGGTGGCCGGTGTTTGGTACATTCCCTTTCCGTAAAGAATTTGTAAATTTGTTTCGGGACTGGTAAAAGTGTTTTGCGTTTTGTTAATTTGGTTTTTAAAATGTAAACTTGTTTCGTCCTTGGTAAAACCGTTTTTCCTATGCAATTGTGTCTTATGATTGGAAAAATGTTTTCCAAAATGTAAATTTGTCTCGAGCTTTGTAAAAGTGTTTCACACTTTGTAATGTTGTTTTGCACTTCCCAGCCACTGTACACTTCTGATACCAAATGATCAACAAAAAGTCAAGTTATGATCTGTTGTTCCGAAAACTTGGATAGGTGACAAGACTTTTGTCAGGTAGTGTATAATTACTATACTAATTATTTAATTGTGTATGTAGTGTTTTGGCCATAAATCCCAAGTCATGCCAATAAAGCTCATTTAAATTGAAAAGAAAGAAAGAAAGAAAGAAAGAAAGAAAGAAAGAAAGAAAGAAAGAAAGAAAGAAAGAAAGAAAGAAAGAAAGAAAGAAAGAAAGAAAGAATCAAATGACACACATACTACTGTGTACACTTTTTATAGCATGTACATGCGTTATCCCCATAGCAACACATCTCAGCTTGAGAGAAGAAAACAATCTGACAGTGTTTTCTTTTTCCATTTTGTTTGGACACAATCTCTGAGATCTGATTTCACAGGACAAGAGAAACAAACAATCTCCTCTCGTTCACTTCACAATGAATGCAAAAAAAGAAGAGAAGAGCACACAGTATAAAGCCACTGGAGTGCTTTCTGTCCTCAATGAGTAAATATTTCCTATTGTACATGTTCTGCCGTCACTGGAGAGCTATGGAACATCCTCCTATCCATGTTTAATCAAGTAATGCTGTTGAATTCCTAGAAGCCAAGTGTATCTTGATAACAATTGCAGTTTCTTAGAACTGTTCTGCTTGACTTCTGTTGAAGATACAAAGTCTGAAAATGTTGGAAAAGCCACAGCTTCCCACTAACATTTTATTGCATTGTGTGTGAAGTGGCTGACCAAACAATGGAAGTATGCAAAGAAAGTATCCATATCTCTAGAACTTATCCACAAGTGATACTACAATCTAATAATCAAAAAAAAAAGAGAGAGAAAGACAAAAAAGAAAATGGCATTGCTTCAAACTGAATAAGAAGGCCACTATTCACAGCCAAAATTACAATAAACACTAATATACACCAACACATTATGCATTAAAAACTAAACAATCACTTAAGGACTTTTAAAATGTTTACAGTGGAAAAAAATGGATGAGACATTTATTTTAGGGGATTCTGAACACAACAACATGGAGAAACTGTCTAGAAGTGCAATAGGATTCAATTAAAATTTCAATTCAATTCATATAAAAAGTTACAGTGAAACACTGGCAGGTTCAATGTGTAGATTGGCTAGTTCTTTCATTAAATACTGTGGACACCTCTGTAAATTGTGAAATAATAACAAAAAAAAGCTAACTTTGCTGATTTGAGAAGTGTCCTCCAGCCTTAAGTAGTAGTACAACAGATAGTATGATTATAATTACCATTGGGAAACCGATCTTATTATATATGTTATAAAAGTGTCAAATATGAGATCGGTTTCCCAATGGTAATTATAATTCTCTCGTATCAAATAGTTATAGTTATAGTTCTCTCGTATCAAATCTATAAAAAAATAGGAGATGTAGCTCTGGCTGCTCAGACACATGGTGTGGATGGAAATAGCGGGAAGCTGAAAGTCAGTTTTCACAACAAGCAAGTTGACCACATGCCGTGCAAAATGGACCATGCAAAACTGCAAATCACCAGTTCTAAAAAGACAAAGGCAATCTGAAAAGAGTAGAATCTACAAGCAGAAAAGAATGCGACTGAATCCATATACATGTAATAAAGACCAGATATAACTGCAAACCAAACCTGATACTGTATCCTGCTTTCATACTTAAAAGGTAATATTTTTGTATACTCAAACAATCAGCCATGTAGCTTTCTAACTGGTAAAGGTGGTTTCATTATGAGTTGTTGTAATGCTGTGCTGGACCACTGACTAATGAATGAATAAACGCAATTAATTCAAATTCAACACAAATGGTAGATGATGAATAATTAACTTAATTACCTTAATAATTAACCAATTCATTTAATAGTAACAGCATTGCTTAAATATTAGCCTATAGATTCTAAGAAAGTCTTTTACATCGTCAAACTAATACCAGACAACAATGACATTAAATGGTTTGTTCACATTTTATTTATAATAAATACTTTTTATTTATAATTAATACTGTTATTATTTACTCACTCTCATGTCATTTCAATCCCCTAAGACTTTAAGAAATTACAAAGTAACCTCATCCTCCATATACATCAAATAGTCCCAAGACATTCCAAAACCAGATATCTGTTGTTGTACTGTACATGAAGGATGAGATCAATTTTAACGTAACATGTCTTAATTTGTGTTCATTATTGGGTGAACTAACCAACATAGGCTCATTCTGTAAACGTTGCCCTATATACATTTCTGGAAATCGCAAATTATGTAGCCAGAGCTACGTATGGCTACACTTCATCTTTAAAACGAATGCTACAAGGCGGTATGATCCTGTTCCTTTCGCGCTTACCAGCAGACTGCTTACCTCCCACTGTTACCAGTTTGTCTAGTTAGCTTGAGACTTGAGAAGCAGAGAGGAGTTGACCACGACGACAGGATTCGAGTCCAGTGAAGAACGGTTCCAGAAAGCAGCTAAGACAAAAAAATAAAAAATAAATGAAATAAACAATTAAATAACAAGGTGAGGGTGTGGTAAAGTCAGAAAACATGGTAAAATTATATGAGGGCTTTTCTTTTTCTGGATATCTTTTAAAACTGTTGATTGGGTTTAGAGAAGTGGGTGATTGGGGTAATGAATGCTCTTGAAAACACTATTGGTTGGGTTTATGGAAGGAGGAGGGTGGGTCAGTCGATCGGTCAGTCAGTCAGTTAGTCGACAGTGATCTCTGGTGAATTTATTCCAGAACAGCAGGAGTGAATGCAACTCGTGAGAGAAATTTGAGATCTCAAAAGGCATACAAAGCAGCCACCGGTGGATTTGTGAAAACAAAAACTGCAAAAAAGTACCTCCTGGGGTGTATTTGGCACTCTCCAAAAGTTTATAAAGAGGTATGTTTTCAGAATGAACCTGGTTTAGAACTAACCATTTATCACTGTAAGAAATATTTGTTTGTTTGTTTGTTTGTTTATTTTTTTTTTTTTACTTCTCTACAATCTGACATTTAAATTAAATGATAAATAATTCAGCCAAACTAAGTTATTTAATTAGATCTAAGTGCATAATAAAAAAATTGTACATGTTTTCGTTAATGAAGGACTCACTACCAAGAAAGATACATTTTGGAAAATCTCTATGGAATACTGAATAACTTTTTGAAAACAAAAACACATAGCGTGCAATCAATTCAGTCTGATCCTCAAATAAATGCCTCTTATTAGACAGATATTAGTAAAAAAAAAAAAAAAAAAAAACATACATCACAACAGGAGCAGTCCAACTCCCAAACAAATTACTCAAATGAGTCAGTCCTTCTCTGTGAATTAAACATATCCAGCATCCATCCAACACACACATAACAAACAATAATCCCTGGGTTTAGGAGCAAGGGATCTTGCGGTTTTGAAGAATAAACACCCACTGCAGAGCACATCATTGTCCAAACACCCACCTCTCCTTCCCTATCACTGCCTCCCACACTCTCCTGCATCTCTCTGTGCTCTTTTCATTTTCCCTCAGTGCTCTCATGAGCCTCGGAGCCTTTTCTGTTCTCTGCCTCTCTGTGTCTCCTGCTCTCTCTCTCTCTCTCTCTCTCTCTCTCTCCATCTCTGCTTCATTCTCTCTAGGTAACTCTCTCAATCGTTGTCTCTCTCCCCATACATTCCTTTGTCTTTCTCTGTCTTGTAGCAGCAGAGGAGCCTCTGTCTGGCTTGTCAGTAGTCTGTGTCTGCGGGCTGCTTTGGTGACACAAAAGTCACAACAACAGCACATCCTGTTACCAGCAGGTGACAACAGAACAGAGGAAGGTGATAGTGAGAATCTCAAACACAGAGCATAAACACAGAGTAATTTATGCACTGAAGATCACATAAGTTCACAAACACACACACATATATAGTCAATATTACAACTTTAGTTTTAAAGTCACTGTAGAATGAACGCAGACAACTGTTATTCTCTTTGAATTTATGGAACAGCATTGTTAATCAAACTTTGTCAGACTATTCCAGTGGCATCTCTTCTCTGATGACATGTTTACTGGCGTGAAAGTGAGTTGAGCTGACACTCATATGAGATCACAGCTATAGGAAACGGCAAGGATACATTCAGTTCTGTGGTGGTCAAAATCAAATCTTGTTTTCTCATTTGAGAAGCCTTGTCACTTGGCAATATGCCATGACTGACAATAAGCCTTCAAAAAGTTTGGTTTAGGTTGAGTAAATTATGTGAGAAAAGTTGACCTATTATTATTATTATTGCACAGTAGGATTTACTTCTCATATGTACTACAACTAACTTAAAAGATTTTTTAAAAAGTACTTATTAATTACTTTATTTTCTTCTAGTACACTGTAAAAAAAATCTGTAATATTACGTAAAAAACCGTAAAAAAAAACGTACAATACCGTAAAATAGCGGATATTAAATTACAGAAATTTACCAGAAATTAAAATTTCTGTAATTTAATATCTGCTATTTTACGGTATATTTCTGTAATTTAACGTCCGTTATTTTACTTGTTTGGCACCCTAGCCTTTTTCTACAGTGTAGTTTATGCAGTTCATAGTTTCAATAACTTCATAAACTTCCATTATTGTTATTTCAAACGGCATCAGTGAGAAGCACGATCGCCTCACAGTAAGAAGGTTGTTGAATTGAGCCTCAGCTAGGTCAGTTGGCATTTCTGTGTGGAGTTTGAATACTCTCCCCGTGTTCGCGTGGGTTTCCTCCAGGTGCTCAGGTTTCTCCCAGTCCAAAGACATGTGGTATTGGTGAATTGGGTAAGCTAAATTGTCCATAGTGTACAGTATGTGTGTTAATGAGTGTGTATGGATGTCTCCCAGTGATGGGTTGCAGCTGGAAAGGCATCTGCTGTGTAAAACATATACTGGATAAGTCATTCCGCTGTGGCGACCCCAGATTATTAAAGGGACTGAGCCGAAAAGAAAATAAATGAATGAATGAATGTTATTTTAAGCTGAAAATGTTAATTTGTGTCAAGTTGAAAATTAAGCAAGTCTAGAAAAAATATATATAAAAAAAATTAATAAAATTAAATATAATATTTCACCTTCTGACTTCTCTGTTCCTAGAGGGCTGCAGCCCTGCACATTTTAGTATCAACCCTGCTTCAATACACTTACACCTGGAGGTTTAAAACAAGCCTGAAGGACTCAATTAGTTTGATTAGGTATGTTTAATTAGGGTTAAAGATAAACTGTGCAGAGCTGCGGCCCTCTAGGAACTGAGTTTGACATCAATGCTTTAGAGTATTATCAAATCAGACTATGGCTGTTTCTCAATATACGTTCTTCAGTGATCTTGTGTCCTCGTGTTGTCGTGTAATGTCATCAGCCAAAGTTCAGTTCCAAAACTCAAGACCGCAAGAATGGAGGATGCATAAAAGTTCCCGGATGTGTTCTTGGTATCAAGGATGCACCGATGCATTGGTGAAAATGAAACTAAATAAAATTACTATTATTTTTTTTTTTATGCTTTTGTTTCTCTGTAAGGAGTACTTATCATGCTGATATGCAAGAAAAAAATTCAGATGTCTGACAATAAAGTATCATTATTATTATTATTATTATTATTATTATTATTATTATCATTATTATTATTATTATTATTATATAACTTGCTCTAGAAGTTCTAGAAATCATAGTAAATAAATAAAGGAGGTGGGAAGCGCAGCATTTTATAAAGATTTAATATTAAAGTTCAGAAATATAACTTATTTATCTTAGGAGTATCCCTAAATGAGACAGTGAAACTAAACATTAACATGAAAATCTTAATAAAGGCAAAAACACATTAAGCATGTTTATTTGCCAAAATTCATATTAAAATCTGATTTATTTGTATTGTGCAAAGTACATTTGTAAGGTTGTGTGCATGTTTTGTATATGTGTGTGTGCGTTTATATAT